>JAQIYI010000021.1:0-47150 GCA_034700265.1 Polyzonium germanicum
GTGAAAAACTCTCTTTGACCCTGTTAAAAAGAAGTTTTGTACTGTTTCTATTGTGTGAAAAACAATTGTTGATATGTGAAAAAAAAGTTTTTGTGAGCCATTCAAGGCTCCGTACTAGCCTAATAAAGAAAAATGTAAAATAAGTAATAGGCCTACAATTTATAGCTAGGATAATAAAAAATAAAAAATTCCGGCAGGCCTACTCTCAGAAATCAGCATGTAGGCCCAACTAAGATTAGCCTAGGCCTAGAAAGTTATAAAGCTTAAGTCCTAGGCCTCTAGATTTACGAGAGTATTTATTATTTGTTATTAATTATATTTTTCTTAATCAAGCTAGAGCTTATTAATATTAAGCTATAAAAATGTTAAGTTAAGTCTAGAAGCATAATTAATACAAATACAAATGATTAAATGCATTCTTTCAATAAACATCAGATTTGGACGCAGAAAAATAGCATTGTATACGATCGCCCAGGCTACGCTATCCTGCCTGGCCGTTGCATTCGCGCCCAACTACATAGTGCTGATTGTCGGACGAATGCTGGCCGGCATGGCCACGGTCGCTTCCTGTCACTGCGGCTTTATTTTGCGTGAGTCTAATTAAGTTTCACAAGGACAGAAGGCCTCATTGTACATCCTAAGCTAGTCCAACTGTGAACTTATGACTTCCTAGTGGGCGAGACCATCAAGCCCGTCTCTAGAGGACCGTACCAAATGGCCGGAAACGTCTTCTACGCCGTTGGAATAATGCTGGCATCTCTGGTTGGCTTCCTGCTTCCCGAATGGAGAATGTTCAGTCTGGTATCGGCCATCGCCACCGGCACCATGCTATCCTTTTATTGGTAAAACTATACATTCGCAGGATTAGGAGAATATGATCCTTATATACAATAAAGAATTAGGGAATTTAGCCACGGGAAACGTGCTTAATCATTTTATCAAGAAATTATTTTCTAACTGACGCGCAGGTTTCTGCCCGAATCGCCTAGATGGCTGATCCTGAACGGCAAACTTGATGACGCGAGGACTTTCGTCCGACAAATAGCGGACATTAGTGGTCGGCGCGATATAAATGATGAGGAGCTGATCAGCATGATTGGAGATTGCTACAGGACCCTGGTCAAAACATTCTATATATTCTGATCGACTATTCTAACCCAAGCTAGGTTCACACTCGAGTGACGTGTGAAAGTGAGAACCGCTTGCCTTTCAGCGTTTCTAAATTTCTTTAATTATGAGCTTAGTTTTTTGTTTCATAATCACAGTTGAAGGAGGAAGATGAGCAGCCCAAAACCTGCAGCTACTTGCCCATAGCAAATCTGTTTCAGACTTCAGAAATGAGGAAATTGGCCATCACGCATGGGTTTCTGTGGTACGTGGGAAATAAAAAAATCAATTTCTTAAAAAAAATAAGAATTCAACCAGAAAACAAAGATATCCTAAGCCAAAGAACCTCACAAACAATTCCATGCCTTACTAATTTGTTAGGCCGTTCCTAATTTGAAGAAAACATATATATATTTCAGGGCTTTCCTGTCATGTACCTACTACGGGATTTCGTTCGCGTCGCCCAAATTCGGAAGCAACGTTTTCTTCGTTCTGTTCCTGACCGGCTTGACCGAGCTGCCGGCCGCCATTTTTGGCCCGTTCCTCGTCAAGTACAGCAGTCGTAGGCTGAGCATGAGTGCCAGCCTGGCGTTGGCCGGCATCTGTTGCCTCAGCTACTTGGTCATACCTCCAGGTACGCCTAGATCCAGAACCTTAATTCTGACGAGATTTTCGAAAACCATGAACACCCTTTGCATGCAACAAAGACAATTGATTTGCGTTGTCCATTCTTGTGCAGACATGCTATGGCTTCAGACAACAGTTGTCATGACAGGGCGTCTGATCGTCGCTCTGGTCTATTGTATAATTTACGTGGCTGCCGCCGAATCTTTCCCGACGAATCACCGGCAGATCGGCCTCGGCTTCTGCTCGACGTGCAGTCGAATCGGTTCCATATCGTCTGGATTCATCGTCAACTCGTTGGTCTGTACTCTTAACATTGGAATATATAGAAATGCGGGTCCATAATACGTCCATGCGTGCAATCAACAAGTTAATCATGTTTTGTCTTCACCAACAGGGTACGAACAGTGTATGGTACGCCATGCTCGTGTTCGGATGCCAGCTGATCGTGTGCGGAGGACTGACGCTGCTGCTCAAGGAGACGGCCAACAAGGCCTTACCGGAAAACGAGAATGACGTTACGCATTACGACGAAATCGACTGAAACTAGCTGGAGTGCAACTTGCATACATGACAGCTAGAAAGTGCACCGAGTGTTTAACTGATGAAGAGTGAGTTGTCCAAGGACGCTAGAAAGCAATGTAGGATGCCGTATTCTACTTATGGATATTCAAGGAAGCCATGACAAGGACAATTAAGGCACCATAGTCCTGAACCGGCCGGGCATGAATGAACTATAGGTTTATATGCAATGGACATTAGGTCGCAGAGATTGTATTCGTGTATTTGTTGGCGTTTATGTGCCAATTAATTAAAAACGCGCCTGCAATCCTGCATGTATAGTAACTTAAAGGTATTTTCACCAAGAAACTAGCCTGACATGCACTCGAGGCAGTCCAGACTGTGCACTCAATGGACAAACAAAAATTTATATGGTTGTCAAATTTTGCAATTTAACACCAAATAGTGGTGATCCTATCAAATGCAATGTACCTGTTAGCCTACAGCATTATTACGTAATTAAATTAATTAGTTTGGTATGGAGAGCAGGAAACCGGAAGTTGGTGTGGCTCGTGTAGGCCTATAGTAGGCCTAGCTGACATATATCATAAGACAGGCATAAATGTAGATTAAATAGGCCTAGTGCTAGGCATGGCAAGGCTTCTGGGCACATTACGTGATTACGCGTTAATTACGCTAAGTGCAAACCTATCTAGGTCCAAGTCCTAGCTAGTAGCCATGGCCCATGAGACAAAGACCTGGAGCAATCCAGTCTATGCCACTTCCGGCCGTCGGAGAGGGGGGGGGGGTCATGGGGACAAAAAATGTTCGTCTCATCGAGTTTAATTTATATTGATCAAAATATATTTTTTCATAATTAATAAATAAATAAATTTATTAGCATACCCTTAAAGGTATGACGTCATGACTCATGAGTGGACTTTTAAGCTTACCAAAATATACGCGTATATGATTCTGTTAAATGCTGGATTTTACGAGGTAGATTATGCTTTAATATGTCAGAAAAACTGACAAAAAACGTATAACTAAATCAAATAATAATCAATTTTGATTAACTCACCGCCCGATAACTTTCGACCACCACCTCCAGAACGCCATCTTGTTTTGACGCTTATTTTTTCCAGTAATCCAGTTATTATTACTTTAGGAGCGAATTTGTGCGAATCTAGAGGCACAACAACTAACAGTGAATGGTATAACCAGAGAAATTCAAAACAAACTAAAACACAAAACACAAATACAAACACCCCGGAGAAGAGGTGATGGGAATCGAACCCACGACTCACAGTGGTCCAGGGTGTGCCCGCATGAAATTAACCAGGCAAATAAACACAATTGCTTTTTTTTAAATTTAGTTTTATAAATAATGGCTTTCATGCAAGATTTTTTAATATGCAAAGCAATTAATAAATTAATAAAAATATAATTAACTTATTAGGCAATAATTACCGATACCGATATTTTTGATATTGTCTTTTGATACTGTTCAGCCTAGGCCTACATGTGGTACTGCTACTTTACGCCGCATGGTTTCTGATAAATGTATATTTAAATTTTAAAAAATGGAGAAATATATATTTTTTCAGAAATAAAAGTTCTTGCTTTAATAAATAAATGTACACAAACTTTTAAAACAATTTAAAATTACCGGTACCCAGGATACTGAAAATATTTTCCTGCAGATATCTTGCCTAATTTGAACTATGGGTGGTACTATTCTAATATTATGTTCCGACTAGAAAAACTATCTGCAGTCTAATATTATCTCCTGCACGCTCGTTAAGTGTCCTTGAAAACTACTTTCTCTCAGCTTTTGGCAAGAAATAATTTTGAAATTATCTTCATTGGGCCAGCAGTTATATGGACAATTCTAGTTAGCTTTTCTAGTCGGTCCCTAGTATAAGTCCAAATAACTAAATGATCCACAATTATGCGCTCGACTGCAATAGAAAATCACCTTTGTCACCTGAACCTTTGTCGATTTTCGTCTCCAGCTGCAACGTCATTAGCTCTTCGTTGAAGCCGGCCGCGGACGATTGCATTCCTAGGTAGGCTGTCGCTTGCAGAATGAGGCGGTTGAGCAAGACTCTCACCATCTGACGCACGCTGATGATGGAGTTCCGTTCCATGCGGTTCCAGACTAAGCCCATGAACACGCAGAACGCCATGGCTATGGACAGAACGATGCGTCCGAAAACGAGGGCCGAATGCAGGCCGTACCCCATTCCTTCCAGATGAGCCGTTCCCAGCAGCACGCAAAGCGCGATGGCCGACAGCGTCAGGTAAAATTTCTGGTCCCAATCGAGCTTCTTGAGCGCGGAATCCATGAGCAAATCGATGTCGTTGAACACGCGGCGTCGTGTGTTCGGCAGGTGCCTCGGCGTTGGAACAAAATCAGCTGAGGAAAACAAATACATGTACATGTAAGGGAAACTTTCAGTTTAGTTAAAACTACTTACATGTACATTTCGAAGCGAATAAAACAGTTAACGACCCACATACCGCACTTTGTCACCTGAAGAACGGCGACTACGGCTTCGTGGTCTGAATAAGAGAACGTATGATTTGGAACTTTGTCCAGAGGTGTCTCCCAAGAAAGGGTCTTCACAAGTGTTCCTTTAATCAGCGGTTAAACAACAAAAAATCCACTTCAACTTATTTTAAAACCTTAAAGAGCTTATAACATGAAACAATATTTCTCTAGAGAATTAAATTATATAATTTAAAACAACAGACTTTCCAAATAGCCTGTAACGTACTTGAGCCGTAATTGTACATTATGTAGTCGATCTGTTTGCTATCCGATTTCTCTGCTGTCTTTGGTATGGACGTGTACGAATTGCCGACTCTTCCGTTCGTCGGAGTCCTCGATGGTGCATCATTGGCAGTAATCAGGTTCTTCGCAGACTAAAACATTTTCAAGTGATTATGATAATGACACACTTTGTATACACATGTTTCGAACAATTGAGTATAATTGCAATAATTTATATATCAAGAGCGTATAATTTGGACTATTCTGTTCTCACGTTGCCATGCAGCTCAACGAATGAGTCGAGGAGGTCGGCGTTCACTCGAAGAATGTCGTAGATGAGGTCCGACGATTCTGCGTTGAAATCGCCGGCGACGATGTTCAGGTCACTCATGCCGCCAGTCAGTTTCACGAACTGGCTGAACTCGAACGCTTGGCCGACGCGGTGAGCCAAGTATTCGTCGTTCGAACGGTCGTATTCTGCGTGCAACTGGCGATATTTCACACACCCAAAATTGAGATTAAAACATACAGTCTGTAAGCAAAGTATGTAGTACTATGTACCTATATGTAAACTCACGTGTGCCGTATATACGTTTATGTTGAGCCCTCGGTGGTTGATTTGGCAAAGGCCGACTCCCTTGCCCCCGAACCAATCTCCATGACGCACTTTGTGAGCATAGCCGTTCAAAGGCCACCGCTGATACAATGTGTCCACGATGGGTTCCCTTGAGAATACACACAAGCCCGAACCTGTGACCCCGCTTTTTTTTATAAAAAAATAAGGTTATGTTAACATCCTACACTTAAACTTTGATTAAGGCTCCTTTGGGCATCACTAAGTTTCAATCAGTAAACACTTATCTCGGCTCGAGAACAACCTAAATAGATCCTGATTCCAAACAGGTATTGAACCGCGTATTAATTTAGTGACTCAACATAAACTTTATTCGAAAGTTACTCATACCTCACGCGCCCATCATGTTAGCTATGGTATACGTGCATGAGTAACGCTTGAGTACATGTAACGTTAGAGTAAGGTTCCTCAGGCTTTTAGTGATACCAATCAATAAGTGTGCACTTGCCTGTGGAAGTAATGCGAAAAGGGCAACGCGTGGATGCATTTCTTGGCCAAAATCTCGTAGTCGGCGACACTCCAGACTTCCTGCAGGACGGCGAAGTCGTAGTCGCCGCTCGAGATTTCATCGGCGATGGCTTCTATGCGCTCCTTCCGGTTATAAAATAACATGTTCAGCGATTTACAATTTTAATTATGTCGTGTTTGAAACGTACCGGTATTAAAGAGTTAATTACCTTCCGGTTAAAGCTGATGCCGGGTATTCCCCTAAGATACGGTAATTAAACAGTGCGTGATTAGAAACGTCGTGTACCGGCCGGTATACATGTGGGATCAATGCTAGGCATTCATTAAATGATAATAACTAGGGCCTATGCTCGCAGCGTATGTGATGTTGCCATGGCAACGCACGATACATATCATAATCTGTATCGTGCATTACCAAGCACGCGTTCAAGCAGTTGCAACTGCTTGAAACGTTTCTCCTGCAAGTCCGCTTTCGATTAAAGCATGACATATCAAATTGATGATTTAAATAAGCAAGCGAGATTACGACAAGGTATGTAGGCCTATAGGCTAATGGCTTGCGGTACAACACAGCATGCAAATCAACATGTAGGCCTAAGCAGACCTTGTGGTCGGCCTGATTATTAGGGCTGATTTGGAAACAAACCAAACATTTACCAGCAGTTCAAGGTCAGCACTTTCAGCTTGATACTCATCCTCATTTGAACGATGTGAAAGAAAAAGAACAAAAATTAAAAACTTGTCTTATAAATAGAATACGGCGAAATGCAGACAACAGCAGTGCATCTCGCGGGACCCAGCGAGATCAATTTGCAGAAATTACCACCAGATGGCAGCACTGGTGTTAGACCATCACCAGGCCCTGGGTTGAACTTTGACCCTTTGAGCCACGAATGCATGCGGTGAACCACGTACTGCATGACTTACTTGACGATTAACATTCATTCGTGCTAACTAATATTTTAGAATATTAAATCATTCAGTTGGACTATATTACTTGTTGGAATTGTCATGTCGACGGAGTCCAAACAGAAGGTGATCTTGGTGACGGGAGGGACCGGCATGGTTGGCCAGGCCATCAAGACGATAGTTGACGGCGAACGTGACTCGTCGGCGTCCAGCGAAACTTGGATTTTCGTCGCGTCGAGTGACGGCGACTTGACGTACGAATTATGACATTAATTAAAACATTTACATTAGGCGCCATTCAAATTAATTAATTTTGTATGCATCTGCATGCAGCGATCGCCAACAAACTAAGGAACTGTTCGAGAGACACAATCCGACTCACGTCCTTCATCTGGCGGCAAAGGTCGGCGGACTATTTGCAAACCTGACGCATAACCTGGACTTCTTGGTAGGAGCTTTGCGTAAGCGTGCGTGCAATAGCCGCGGTACCGCGAGTATTATTAAATTTGATTTTCATTTACATGTACCTGATGGAATTGCTCACTTTCGGACCATGCAGAGGACAAACATTTTCATCAACGATAACGTCCTGCAAACCAGTTTCGAGTGCGGCGTTCAAAAGGTCGTTTCCTGCCTGTCAACGTGCATTTTTCCGGACAAGACCACGTATCCAATCGACGAGACCATGGTAGAGGCCGGACTAATTAAGATACGACGCCGTCCAATGTTGATTGCAAATCAATTTCAAAGTTGATTAATTGATCCATTCGCGCGCAGATTCACAATGGCCCGCCGCACCCGTCCAATTTCGGCTATTCGTACGCCAAGCGTCTGATCGACGTTCAAAATCACGCCTACCACGCGCAGCACAAGTGTCACTTCACCTCGGTCATTCCGACCAACGTTTTCGGTCCGCACGACAACTTCGGCCTAGAAGACGGTCACGTGTTGCCCGGACTCGTCCACAAGACACACACGGCGAACCGCGACGGCACGCCGCTGGTCGTCTGGGGCACTGGCAGTGCTCTGCGGCAGTTCATCTACTCGCTCGATCTGGCACGGCTCATGATCTGGGCGCTGCGAAACTACGACGACGTGGAACCGATCATCCTTTCCGGTAAGAAAACAAATACAAAATTCGGCAATGTTTACTATTTGAAAAAGGAATGGCTTTCAAATTCTTTCAACAGTGGATGAAAAAGACGAAATCAGCATCAAAGAGGCTGCTGAACTTGTGATGGAGGCGTTTGACTTTAAAGGGGAAGTAATCGTATCCTTACACTCAATTGAATGAGGGAAATGTTGATTCAATGGACTTTAATCCAGCTGAAAGGCAAACTGCAGTTTAAAATATTTAGCTTCAGTATGGTGGTTTAAAAGGTTAATAGTAAAATAATTTCGATATTCTTGTGTGCCGCCACACTGAACTGCAGTCTAAGTGTAGAATTGTCTTTAACGGTAACGCTAATAAAAAGTACGACACGACGCGATCGGACGGTCAGTACAAAAAGACAGCGAGCAACGCTAAACTACGCCGATTCGTGCCCAACTTTGAATTCACGCCGATCAAGCAAGGTTAGCAAATCAAAACGTAATTCAATTTTAATTAAAACTAATTGGATTTATGTTTATTAAAAAAAAAATACATGTAGCTATCAAGGAGACTGTTGATTGGTTCGTCGCAAACTACGACACGGCCCGCAAGTGAACCCCGAAAAAAGCCTTCACAAGTCATCGATAATAAGTTATAAAAAATCTTGATTTCGATCTAATCGTTACGGTGTTACCGGGAATGTATAAAATAAAAATCAGGAATAAAATTTCGTTAAAAATGAATTTATTTCCGAGTATTAGTGACGTAGAAGAAATATAATAAAAAAGAAAACATTTGGCGAAATTTGGTTATTTTTCTTCCAAATTGTAATCATGTTTAGAAAAAGATTGCGCTACCTCTACCGTTGATCGACGATGCGCTGGCTGACTTACTTGGACGGCTCGATTGCGGTCGTTCGATGCTGCTACTGCTGCCGCCACCATCTAGCCCTCCGTTTCGATGCAATGTACAACTGGCCGAAACCGATGCAGGGCGCTTGGCAGAGTGACACGGGTCGTGGCGCGCCACGAAGTGCTCCAACGTATCCCAACCGCCACCAACCCTGACCATGACGTGGCGATCGTTCAACAACTAGCAAATGGTACAGATCGAAAGTATAAATTACGGTACAATAAATTTTATAAAAGATTATTAAACGAAAGCTAAAAAATTGGGTGAAAAATCCAGATAAATTAATAAAAATTATATTTAAATAGACTAATGCCTAGTTAAATTCAATTAAAATTAAGTATTTAAAATAAATCAGTTTATTAATAAATAATTGAGAACATTGGCTCACCCGTATGTAAACTATCCTACCGCCAATAATGTACTTTCCATCTGATATTTGCTGGATGTGCGATTTTGAACAACAACTACTGGTTATCTGAAGAACCTTTTAAACGTTTAAAGGAAAAAAATATATATGAATGTCAGAAGATAGCATAACAACGCAGGTAAACCTCTGAATACCTTTTTATGAAGTTTGGTCTCCGACTCTGTTACTGATAACGAACGTCGTCGGCCGGACACGACGTTCGACGTTGGAGTTGCCGACGACGAACACTTGCGCAGCGACGGACAGTCGAGGGCGCAAGGCGTGTTCGGCACACTGATGGACAAAGGCCGACGTCCCGGACTTCCACGTCCGCGCCTTCGAACGTCCATCTCTTCGTCACGAAGTTTGCCGTCGATTTCTCGTTCCAGCTTGACAATTCCTGGTGGTTCGATGCCGCATCTCTCCGAGGCCGCTACTCTGCCGAGCTCTAGAAGGCAAAGCACCACCGTCCTAGGCTGCGTTTGAAGAACTTTCCCATGAAACGTAAAAATATTATTATTATTATAAACAATTACGCTGGTAAAAGGCAATTAGCCCAGTTACACCAGCGGATACACATCAATGAGCATAAAATTAATAAGCGAAATCAGACATGTGAGTACACTCGCAGGGAGAACCAGTCAACGCACCACTAAGAGAGTTAGATTACTATTAAATTCGCGAGCAGATCGAATCGTAAAAGAATTGAATCGTGCCTGAGTGCGTGCAAACGGAACCGCCAGCCGACCCGGCAGGTTCTGACGGGACGCAACACTAACTAAACGATTGAAGAGAGACATGGGAAGACAACTAGAGTTTATATGAAATCAACGGTCAATAAAGCAAGCAATATTGGAGCGAGATGACGGCCAAATGAAATGAGGTTATTCTGGGAAGTTAATCTTGCAAGTAAGAAGTTATTTTGCTTGTTTAAAAGTGCCATGTTTGTAACTTTGTAGCTTAATTTAAAACGGCCAAATTTAGAAAGTGCATAAATTCACCTAAACTCTCCGACTCGAACATAACAGCCTCGTTGACGCCCAGCTTGCGGCACCATTTCAGAAAGTTCTCGGCGTTGTCGCGAGCAAAGAACGACGCCGATCTTGCTTCCTTCCACCACTTGAATTTGAAGGCAGGAATGGGCTAATATGCAGAGAGTAAGAACATAAAAAAGCATTAACAAATATATTCGAGAGCTAGGGGCTTAAGAGATTTGTTAAATCCAGATAATCAGGTAGAATGTTGATCGCTCCAGCCATAAATAACCGAAATAAGTTAATGTCAGTTACTTTATTATAAACTACTAATTCTGCGCTCGTATTCCTAAATAATTTATCAGCATTAGAAATAATAATTAAGAGTCCCGAAAGTAGGCAATCAGTGCAAGCAAGAACTTAATTAACTCGTTCGCGTGACTAATTAAGAGATCATACATATCGCTAATAATATAACCATTGATCACACAAACAATTCAATCAAATATATTTTTTGCTTCGACTCACCTTTAAAGTGCTAGTTTTGGACGCCGACGACAACGACGCAGCATCGCCGATGATCTTGGCGAGGCGACAAACGACCACGCCGTTGTCCAGAATGTCCATGAAATTCTCAGCGGTGATGTGCGTTTCACCTTTGACGAGGACAAATGTTAATGATAATAATCTGATTTCTTAATTAGTTGAGGGGCTTGCAGCTAGTGCACCCACCGAGTGTATTGTTGAGCCAGCTGGCCAGATCCTCCTTGAGCGGCAAAAGCCATTCTTCCTGTCGAACTCTTGTCTGCTCGCGGATAGGATCGAGCACTCGCCGTTGTCTCAAGCAGAAGCGATCCTCGTCGTCGCCGTCGTCTTCTTCTTCACTTTCGTACATGTTCTTGATTTATCTAACATACCGGTAATTAAAATACAATTCTCGTTTTAAACAAGCTATATGTGGCAAAATAAGGATTTAAAAAAAATAAAATCACGTGTTGCGCAGGAACATACTCGTATTTGGTCGACGACCGTGAAAATCTTTCTTAATCACACCAGAGATGATCCGCACCCTCAAATGCAGACCCGGAGCCGGAGACCGTTCTGTTCAATTCAATGCAAATGAACTGGCGCAGGGTTTTCCTTACGCAGCCGCTCCTGAAGAACATCGAATGGAGGGGGCCAAATGGGGAGTGGGTGGCGAGAGCGTGGATTTAGATGGAAGGGTGCGGGTGCATGGCTTGGTAGAAAGAAAGAGGGAAAAACTGTACATGGGAAGTCTGAATGTGCAGCGAGAGACGTGCCGAAGTGCAAAACAATCGATATTCGCGGCGCCAAGGCCCACATATACCCTCAATGATCTAGCTGCTCAACCTCAAGCCCTCAATTCCCCCTACCGCTCCCATCGTAACTGTGCCTCTATAGCTAGTTAAGAATCTCGAGGCATAGCCTCGGACTTGTGAACCGCCTCCAGATCATTGTACGTAGCTAGGCATAAATATCTTCACTAATCCTCCGCTGAGCACACGTACATCTGTACTTAATTCAATTCAAAATCCACCAAGGTTTCTTACTTTGTTTCATTCTCTTGAACAATTGAATTAATCGTTTCCTTTATTTCATTCTGAACATCTGAAACTAAGTCTTGACTATTTCTTGGCCACGAAATTATTCAATTATATTATAGGCATAGTGATTTTTTCTTTCTTTTCTTTTAGCCTATTTAATTTACCAGAAGCTGTTTTAATAAAAAAAACAATTAGTATAAGCCTAGGATCGTTTTTTTTATAAAAAGAAAAACGTGTATTAATCACTCGTTCGTAAGTGATAAGTCAGATAATAGAGGAATACTCGTAATTGCACTTGACAGCCTTAATAATTTTAAGTAAATTACCGTAACAATCTTTTGTACAGTAGGCCCATATACATTGTATACTTGTATAGAATGTAGTCAAGATTTTGTTACGTCAAAAAATATAATTTTGCTCGATGGAGCCGCCATTTTTGCGTGTTAATCTGAAGCTCAATTTTTCCCTTATTTTTGTACTACTACGGTTGTCAAATTCCTGGAAAATATGTAAAATTTGGTTAATTATGCCATATTGGAAATAATTTTTCCAAATCCGGTCAGATATTCTTTTTCTCCAATTTTTCCGGGACTACATATCCCCTTATTTACAATAAATCCGGCAAATTCATTATTGCAGCAATAACACTTTGGGAGGGGTGAGTGTCCTAATACAGTACATCATCCCTATATCTAGCCCTGGAGGCGACCCCCTGTGCAAATAAAAACCAAAGAAAAACACACAAACAACACATATGTAGTGAATACATATCCGTATACATATATATACAATGTGTATATATACAGTATAGAAACTATATAGTTTAATAATATTCGCAAAATGTGACAAATTATTGAACCAACATAAACGCATCGAGCAATTATGCGGACTGGCTAATCACTCATTAGTTTCGCCATAATTACATAACTACAAAGCTGCCACCGCGATTGACTAGCTACTACTTAAGTAAAACTCGAGTGTAGCCACACACGTGATGCGCCAGCGTCAGAATGGTTCGCACAAAGCTTGGTTGAAGTGCAGGTTCTCAATTCGTGATTGAATAATTTAATCACCCAATCGTTGTGCATATGTATAAAAACACACATAGGCCTAATTTATCCAGAGAAAACCTCGCGGCATTAATTAAATCACACAAGATAACTCATGGCTCCAATTAGTTTTCTCTGGAATTTTCAAGAGAGAAACAGAAAACGAACAAAACCCGAGCTTCACACTGAACGGTCGATTAGTTTCTTGCATAAATATCGTTTAGAGGAGGGCCTAAGCTTAAAGAAAAAAGGCTACATGTAAAGAAAACAAAAAATAATAAGAGTAAAAAACTATGGACTATTGTTTTGGGCGTGGGAATAATAAGACCAACAAAATGTACTTAGCTCTTTGTTTTGCTTGTTTGCGCCGTGCCAAGTGAACTTACGCGGTTTCCTGTCGGTAAAAAAAAAAGGAAAACTAAACAAAGCGGCTGAAAGTGTTCTGATCGAAGCGGCGTGAAGAGACGTTTAACGTCAGCCGCAACAACCGGACTTTTGAGGGGGATTTGCTTCGTCGTCGTCCACGATGAGCACATTACGACGCGAGCCGGCGCGTGATAACGTGCTCGATTTGGCCTGATCGTTCACGCAAGCCACTTCCACCATTCCTGAAAAAGGAAATTAAAGAACTATAAGGTCAGGAAAAAGCCTGCATGCTCGCCCACTCATTCTAGATTATTGCATACTTTGAAAAATGGAGAAAATTCACAACTAGTTCTCCATTCAGTTTCAAGGTAACTTGAGATGCTGTAAGCTTATATTAATTGATGATGAAAGAGAATTACTTTGCGCCAGGTCAAAAAACATTTCTTCGATTCCTCGATTGGTCTTAGCCGACGTGTGAAAGTGTTTGGCGCCGACAGACGTGGCGTACGATTCTGCATCCGACAAGGGCACAGTTCGCTGTTTCTCCAAGTCGTTCTTGTTGCCCGCGATCACAAGACAGATGTCAGCACCAAGCACTTTACGCAGTTCTTTTACCCAGTTTTTAACCTTTAATTAAATGAAATCATCAAGTAATCGTCAACGTAAATTACAAAGAGTCAAAGAATCACGAGGCCAATGGTTGCCAAGATGAACTACGTAATAAACATACTTTTTGGAAGGAATCTTCGTCCGTGATGTCGTAGACGAGCACGGCACCATTGCTTTCCCTATAATATATCGGCCCGAGTGCGTGAAATCTCTCCTGCCCAGCTGTATCCTAAGCAAAAAAAATACATCTATGAGATTAGGCTATCCCTGAAGAGTACTTTCAAAGGACATGTGAACTCACCCATATTGCTAGGCTGACCCTGGTGCCGTTGATGTTTAGTTTTTTATTTAAATAGGAGGCCTGAAACGAACGTTAAATGACTCATCAGACGACAGTTGGTGACACCAGATATGAATCAAGGACAGGCCCACTGGCCCATGTACGAGCCGCTATAATTTGCAGGAAGTCTATAATACAAGCTAATTATGTTCATGGTATGCAAGTATCATGCAAGTACAGGACAGGTGGAAAACGAAGGTGTTTGTGCTCGTGCCTGGCATAAATACGTAAACAACATGGAGGTTAAACGGAAAGCGGATTGTACAGCTGTGTATAATCGATCAATGTTACGTCAGTAGGCCTATGTCTGCGTCAGGCCAGCTACAGTGCGCTCGTCAGCTGGCTATAGTGATCTAATGGCTTAATAGAGGATTTATGCCTTTAGAATCCAGGCTACGAGTGAGCTAAGGCTGAGAGCACAGCTTCAGCCTTCTGCTCAGGCACCGTGCATTAGCTTGCTCTTGAATTATTGGGGCTGGTATCAGTAGCGGGTATAACGCGATTCTCCAGAGTGACTCGAGCGGTGCTCACCCATAGGTTAACACGGGTGAGCAAGGCTCGAGTCACTCTGGAGAATCGCCTTATACCCGCTAGTGATACCAGCCTAGGTCTCAGGATTGCTACATTCCTCAGACACGGTCGTCCGTGGTTTAAACCGTTCCTCAAACGCCAGACAAACACGCCTGAGGATTTGTCGAACGGGGACTCGAACACCTAGTTATAACTATCTATAGGCGCGTTTACACTACGCACGCGAACTTATAAATTACAAATAAATTACTAAAACGTTTTGAAAGAAAACCGCGTCGTCTAACCTGTAATGTTGATATATGCTTGTCGTTGAACTTGTTCTCGACGTAACGCAGTACTAGCGACGTTTTTCCAACGCAACCTTCGCCAAGTAATACGATTTTAAAATTTAAATTTCGCGATGAACTCTGCTCAGCAATGGCCGCCATTGCGAGGCCTAATTAACCCCTTTTCTTCTTCTTTGATCCTTTCGTCGATCGACGCGTTCGTCTTGAACGCGCGACTGATTTGTCAGCGAACTCTAGCCGACGAGAACAACCCGAAACGAACGTAAACTCATAATCAAACGATTAATTTACTAATTTCGCAGTGATTAAAGTCAATAAAAGAAGATTGAACGATTTCGTCATGAAAAAAAAGAGTTCATGTGAGTTGCTGTTCTGAAAACCAAGATGGCGGCGGGCGTATTCTTCTCCGCCGGAAGTGACGACATGTCACTTAAACTAGTGCGTCACTTCCGTATACCGATCGCACATACGGTGCTAACTCCGAGCAATCTGTTTTGCATTATACAGTGCGTACTTTGAGCGATCCGTTTAAACCGTAAATAAAAAGCATGTGATTGTGACGTCATTACGTGCTCTGATTACTATGGAATATGGATGCTGTGGCAGGAGTTGCTGGAGCCGCCAAGGTAGTTAATAATTGATTAAAATAGTAAATTCTACTTAATTGTGCTCAAAAGATAGTTTATTTTGTACTGGCATTCATCTCTCGCTATCATCTGAGATAATTGAACCATTAGCGAAGTGTGATAATCAGCTTAAGCCTAATTAATTCTCGTCCCCCCCCCCGATCCTGTGATATTCCTGTCATTTTATCAATATGCGTCTATCATGTGAACAAGATGCCACGCTTAATCGCGCAAAATCTGCGATATTCTTTAGATTTCATATTTTCATCAATATATAGGTTCTGTACGAGAAGGAGGGTGTTTTCATTCACGCTGATCCGCATGTGGGTCAACCATTAAACGTGATCCTTGTTGGAGGTCACTTGAGGGTCGTGGACAGGGTATGCCAATGGGCAACTGCGGGAAAGTCTTTATAAATGCAAAATCTAGTAAATTTACTACCATATTGATGTCGTGCAGTTGCATCGCATCTTCGTCGAGTGGTTGCCAGCCGAGGAACCGGAATGTCATTTGTCTGAAAGCGACGTCAGTGGGACGGCGAACGAGCAAGGTTGGTCCTTGGTGAACACTACTGCCGTCAGTTACAAGACGTCCAAAGAGGCCAATGGTTAGACTGGTGTGATTTACGAATTTATTTCGCCAATTGATGCTTAATTTTTTACACACAGTTAACTGGTATCCGTGGTTATGTTTTAGATACCGTTGAGCTGAAGCGTCCTGTCGTCACTCGCCGTCCGATCTCTTGCGACTTGGTCGACTTGAAAAGCTACAAGGTGTCGCATCGCGGACGCGGTTGGCCGCATGTGACGCTCATTCAGAAGGACGGCACAACCCTTCCAACGATGAACTTTCACAGCGGCGGTATGGACTCGTTCTTGAAGCAGCTCAACCTGTATTTGGTTGTCAAACGGTGGGCATGAAAAAAATGTTTATCAGCGACACTTGTGTTTAATACGGTACTTAAAAGCTCACTGTCTATATAACTGCATGATGTTCAAGGTCGAAGAAGGAGGTGGGTCTCTACTTGGTCGTCGATCCCAAGATAGAAGCCTTGCAGCGTTCTTTCAATGAATTGCAGCTTTTTCCGGAACATTCTCATGACATAGTCTCGGTTAGTTGTAAATGACAACTATTGTCAAACGACTTAATTATTATTTCATTATTACAATTCGTTTTATTAAAATGTATTATTTTATTAAATTTATTTTGTTAAAATGAATTTATTAGAAAGTTTTATTATTTATTGATTTTATAATTTTACGGTTCACTTCCGGTTTGTTTTGTCGCCAGAAATTCTTTCGAGATCCTTATTCAGCGACCTTGGGTGGCTTTTCTAAGGTGACCAACTTTTTGGCGGAAGCGCTTTTGCACGACAGCAGTCCCGAGTCGAGACCCAATGAAGAGATGGTCGAAATTTTGCACAACAGTTTGACGGGACTCGACGTGTCCACGCACCTGGAAGAGCACGACTATGAAGTTATATCTGCAGTAAGTTTTATTGCCTTTCTCAAATTATGAATCACGTGTAGTCACAGCAATACAGAATTTCTGACCTATTACAGAGCGAGCTGGGAGCGTTGCCAGTCGTGTCTCGCGGTTCTCCACTCAAGGTCGAGGCTTGGACGCAGTTCCTAGACTCGGAGGGACGCGTTGACGACGTTCCACGCCTATTAGACATTGTCTTCAGAGGAGTGCGTATCGAGCCTTTAGAATGATATTTAAGCAAAAATGTTTTGTAACTTACGGTATGATTAGAAATAAATAAATGTTATTTGATAGGGTGTGGACATGTCGATACGTAGCGAGGTTTGGAAGTTTCTACTCGGTAGTTACGCGTACGATTCGACATACAAGTCGAGACAAGAGACGAAGAAAAAACAAATGTAATTTGTTCCATCGTCTAGTTATTTTCTAAATAACCGGTGCAATCTTTCTAGTAATTTACGCAAATTCACCTTTATTCTCGTAGAGACGATTACTTCCGCATGAAACTGCAATGGAAGTCCATGTCAGCCGATCAGGAGAAGCGATTCTCC
This sequence comes from Polyzonium germanicum, assembly GCA_034700265.1. Classification (NCBI taxonomy): domain Eukaryota; kingdom Metazoa; phylum Arthropoda; class Diplopoda; order Polyzoniida; family Polyzoniidae; genus Polyzonium; species Polyzonium germanicum. The sequence continues at coordinate 17,814 of JAQIYI010000021.1, forward strand.
GATTATCGCGACCGAAAAAGTCTCGTAGGCCAGTGAACCTGCCAAATATTAAATACAAATCTTCAAATTGAAATTAAAAACAGAAGAATTGTAATTTTATAACTTTTTACGATTGCAGAGAAAGATGTAACCAGAACAGACAGAACGCATCCATCGTTCGCCGGCGAAAACAACGACAACATCCAGCTTCTAAATGATATCTTGGTCACCTACTGCATGTACAATTTTGATCTTGGTTAGTTTTCAATTTTCCATCACGTGATTTTGTATCCCTCTTATTTTTTATCGTTTCATTTGATTTATATTTTATAATTAATATAGCCCTATTGTTTTAAAAAAAAAAAGGTTACGTTCAAGGAATGAGTGACCTGTTGTCGCCCATTCTGGTCGTCATGGAAAACGAGGTGGACGCCTTTTGGTGTTTTGCCAACTTCATGGATCGAGTGGGTCACAACTTTGAAATGGATCAACAAGGAATGAAAATGCAACTGAAACAACTACACACGCTGCTCTGTTATTACGACGCGGAAATGACGTCATATTTGGGTTAGTTGTATATGATATCTGCTTTAATACTTGTTATATTAAAATTGCGCCAATGTGAATCGAATTATGAAATTTTTTCTTAAATTTCGTGAGCAGAAAGTCGCGATTCGGACAATCTCTACTTCTGCTTCAGATGGTTGCTCATCCTTTTCAAGCGTGAATTTAAATTTCCGGATATTATGCGTCTTTGGGAGGTAGACATTTATATGTTTGAAAAGATTATGCAAATGAATGTTTTTTAAAAACTAATCAGCCCTCACGTGACTAATTTTTTTCAATAAGGTGCTGTGGACAGACCTTCCATGCAAGAACTTTCACCTCCTGCTTTGCCTAGCTGTGCTCGACGCCGAAAAGCACACGTTGATCGAGAACAAGTTCGGTTTCACCGAGATCCTGAAGGTGCGACCAATTGATTATCTTTTCATCACTAGGAGCATAGTCCAAATTGTAAACTGGAAATTTTTCATCACCTTCGTTTGTCTGTCTTGGCGCAGAGAATGAACGACTTATCGCAGCACATACCTCTGGAAGAGACGCTTTGCAAGGCAGAAGCAATTTTCCTGCAGATCAAGGAGTGTCCCAACGTGCCGCACACGGTGCGCGACATTCTCGGTTTGCCGCCGGCTGCGGTCGCCGCAGGCGGAATGGACTCGAATGGCGAGGATGACGAAGAGTTCCACGACTCGATGGCCGAGACCGACTTGAACGCAGCGCAGCATAACGGAGACATCTGCTGTGGCGGTGACGCGGCGATTCCCTACTCCGAAGCAATGGTCGAAAAACTCTACGACGCTTCAATCCGGCAACAGTATTTGTGAACAGCAGGCAAATAAAACGAAGAAAAAGTAAAACCACTTGTGTAGTATCGTATTTTCGCATATATGCATAATCAGCAATTAAATGATTTTAGGCCTCGAATGATATCCATTTCATTTGTTTTTTTCTTCATTGTTAATCACAAAAATATATTTGGGGGGCGGAGCGGATTAGGGTGTAAGCTTAGGTTAGTTTGACGAAGTCATCGAGGAATTTACATACAGTACTTGAACCACAACTCGGTCACATTTCAAAAGTACTTTTTTTATTCATTTTGAAGACATTTCAACATTGTAATTTCTTTAATCCTAAATGTTTACAGGTTAGGCCTAGAGATTCCCGATAAGATGATATTTTCTCTAAATTGCATTACCGATATCGTAGCACCTGATAAGATTAAAAGTACAGTGATTGGTTGATTTTCTGGTGTAAACACGCCAATGTACTTTTACGGTAGTATTATTTTTTGTTGTTGCTACAAACACCGTGACACAATTGGAATTCTGTACATTGTATTTAAAGAAACATTAACAAATATTTCTTTGGCTTTCGTGTTGTTTGTTCACATTTTTTTGTGATCGTTTGCGATCAGCTTTGCAGCTCTTTCGGCCATGGCCACGACGGTCGCAGCCGGACTAGCCGACAAAGGACTGGGCATTACTGATGCGTCCACGACTCTCAGATTCTGAACGCCTTTGACCCTTGTTTGTAAGGATTCGTATAAGAGCTCGCACTCAAGAGTGCATGCGTGTCGCTTGATTAATCGAATCTACCAGCTCTAGCTTACTTGAGGTTGCAGTCCACGACCGATTCGTCATCGACTCCCATTCGACAGGTGCCGACCGGATGATAGGCGGTGACGGCCGTCGTTCTTATCCAACACTCGAGAAATTCGTCGTCCTCCAAGTTGGGCTCGTAGGCGTCGCAATCGCTCAAATGCGGCACATGCAGCCTCGCTCCCACGGACATCAACGACGGCGTGTCCATCAAGGAAGCCACAAATCGTATTCCTGGCAAAAAATATAATAAAACCCCCAACGCCCGTACACTTACAATTGTATAATAGCTTCGTCAATAGTCTAGACCTAGGCTCGCTAACCGTACGACATGACTCGAACGTCTCCGTCGGCCTCCAAGTAGTTGGGATTGATAAGCGGTGCAAAGTCGTCGTCCAACTTGACATATCCCTTGGACAGAGGATGCGTTGCCATCACGAGCAGGATGAACCCTGCGCTGTTAGCGTGCGGCAGCATGTTGTCGACGATCCGGTAACCGTCCAGCTCGGCACCGTCGCCCATCTGCTTGCCGAACATCTGCACGAACGTCTGCGGAAACTCAGCAAAATATTTGCAACCATTATACAGCCTGCGCTAGATTGCTGGTCGTGTCGTCGACACACATCGAGATGGTCGACACCGACCGACATCTCCAGGTTGGTTATTCTCGTGTACAGGTTGGCGTCTAACGAGCCGACGTCCAACAGGAAGAGCAGAAGTCCGGAACGATGGCAATCGCCGCCGTCCGGCGACGACGAGTTGAGGCAATGCGGAACAGGTATTCTGGCGACGGCTGCCACTCCGGTCTTCGTCAATGGGCCTTATTGGTTTGAACGTATGAAGAGAGTTTCATGAAGTTTATACAAGGGGCGAAATATCTCGCATTCAGTTGTACAAATGGGCCTACCATTTTGGTTGAGTATAAAGCTGAGGAGAGTGTTCAGTTGCACCACGTCTTCTTTGGACAAGCCGCCCTCAGTGAGATTTTCAATGCGGACGAAGATGGGAAGGCTCAGATGATCACGAAGGCTATCGCCGACTGGCAGAAAGGGCGCAACCGGCGATATCTCAAGTACAAACAGATCGAACGCAGTAAATCAACATCAAATCAATAACCATATGCAAATCGATACATCTATAGGTATAGGCCTACCTTGTGCTTCTCCAATTCCTCGTGGCTTCCAATGCCGGAGACGATGAGCAATTGCGGCGTATTTATGGATCCGGCACAGAGGATGATTTCTCGTTGGGCTTTGATCGATAGCAGCTTCTCACCAACTAATATCTGCACTGCTTTCGCCCTTGAACGGTTGTCAAACGCAACCTGTGCTTGCATGGGGAGCACAATTAGACCAACTCTCATGCAAGTTTCTTTTCTGTCTATAATTAGTAAATTATTCTTAATTTTAATTTATAAGCTAACTCTTTGTGCCACCGAATGGAACAGAACGGCCAAGTTGGACCGGTCCATGGCTGGTTTGATGTAAGCATCGTAGACAGAGAATCTCTTTCCTTGGAAGACGTTGGCTGCAATTCACCATAAATTAATTGGACTTGGAGAACACATGACCTCAATGAATTCTTCTTAATGCTTTCTATGCCTTTCGGTTAGCCTAATGATAACATTAATTAGATTAAAACTCACTTTCGGCGGCCATGGCACCGTACTCCAAGTTGCCATTCAGGTCACCGACGACGTGGCCGCTCTCTTCGATCGACTTGAGGAACAAACTTTGGACGGAACAAATTTTCGATTGTTGACAGTCGCCCGCGTTGCGCTGGACACGAAGTGGGCCGGCGTATCCTCGTGTTTCATCTGCCAAATTTAATTTGGAAGTATTCACTCGAGTGTTGAGCGCCAACAATGTGGCCATGCACATATGTGGGGCCAAAACAATATATAATTAATGAATGCCCTTGATGCTTAGTTCTCACCGTACTCGAAGTTGGCTTGATGAGAAGGACGTTGAATCGATTCCGACATGACAAAATACTTGAGTAACTCGGCGAATGACCAATCGGCGCAGCCACTTTCAGCTTGCCAACGATCGAAGTCATTCACAGAGCCTCTCAGGTGTAGCATATAGTTAATGAGACTCGAACCTCCAAGACCTTTGCCTCGCGGCCATTTCGATGTCTGAAAAAACAAAACAAAAATGAAAAAAACAGACATCAGGCGTGTGATAAATCGATTAATTCTCAGATGTCATCTCAGACATGTACATGTAGATCTGTATTCATAGGTATCTGATAAATATTGTAGCTTAATAATTATCAGACGATAAACGTCTGATACTTGTCTAGCTTACAAGCCAACAGTACGCACCTGGCCTTTGAGTCCAAATGAAGATTGCGACTGGGGTTCAGTTAAGTATTGCCAGTCGAGTTTCGTGTCTTGAAGAAAGGGAGACAACAGTGGCACCTGAATGTTAATAAGGCAAAATTAAACTCTTACAGTTTGTTTTATTAAAGAGAAATAAAATGAAACTGCAAGCTAGTCGCGTACCTGGCTCATCCAATTGTGAAGGCCGCCAGCTTCCAACAGCAGGACGGTTACATCTGAGTCCTGACTCAGGCGGCTGGCGAGCACGCTTCCGGCCGTTCCACCACCGACTGAACGAAAGAGTATAATAATTATAATCTTACACAGAGTAAGAATAAGGCCTACTTGGGTGCAACTTAAGTACGGCTTGAGACCTTTGTAAAATTCCAAACGGACATTATTCTCACCTATTATGTAGTCGTATTCGGGCAACAGTGTCCTTGAAAAAGATCGTTCAAACGTCATGTCGAACGGATAAAAATGGGCGACTAAACTTAACGATATGGACAATGCAACTACGCGAAATAAATGATACATTTAAAAAAAATTAAATTAAAAATTGAACTTCTAACGTTATTTGAACTTATGTTAAAACAAGTAGCCTAAACATATTATACTTCGTACCTACTAACATGACCGCAAGTATTCCAAGTTCGTCCATCGTTCCAATATAAGACAGTTAAAATTCTCAAAATAAAAATACTGGTTTCCCAATGAAAACTAATTATTTAATTTTAAATCGACTTAACTAACTGTCCGGAGAAGACCATATATCGTTAACACATACGGATCAGGATAGTGGCGCTCGGATGATATACATGCACCAACATAATAATGAATGCATGCATGGTCATGTTTGTAAGGGAAAAACACGACAGCATTTGATCAATACATGATCAACAGTGCTTAAATCAATCCCGACCCGATACACAGCACTTTGCCGTGCGTTTCCGCCGAAATGATTCGCGAAAAAAATCAATAACATCCCATTCTCCCACAGGACACACATGAAGAAATCATAAAAATGTTTGCAAATTTGAAAATTACCTCGGGTTTCAAGAAGCCGTATTAAAGAGGCTATGCTGTCCCCCAAAGAAAGAAACATAATGTGAACTACGCGGTAAGATTAATTATTTATATTAGAAACATTATCGATTTCAAGTAATTATTAAAGTATTGATTATTTAGCTGTGTAAATTGTCCAGGTCATGCAAAGTTTCTTTTGGAAATAATAATCCTAATTTTGTTTTCTGTTTTATAATTTAATTAAAAAGATATTCAATTAAAGGCCTAATTGTTGACTCAAATTTGATAAGCGCAATAATAAATACACCAATTTGTATGGACAATTGGAGCAGCAATTTCATCGTGCATCGTCACCACGGTTAATCTGAAATGACAATTTACGATGATTTGATTTTACTGAATAATTAAAACTGCGCGTTATCGCTATGTTTAATCATTGAGTGAACTCAAATAATCGTTGAGTGCCATTTCAAGTTAGCATTTGCAAATTGCGGACGGCGTTGCCAATTAGCCCGGCGGAGAGGTCGAATGCTCTATCGTGTGAGTCGATCAATTAAACAAACTAACGCAGACTCGGATGCACGGATCAATGAAATGGTCGCATAAAGAGAGGACAGAAAATAAGCCATGCTAAAATACTTTAAGTCACAAACTATGCATATATACATGTATTTCGGTGACTCTCGAATAATAATAATAATCACTCAAGTATTAGTTTTACATATTTCTTGGAATCAAACACATAGTAATTAATTAATCATCAATAATATGAGCATAGCTTTGCTTGTAACACATAGGACGCGCACACATGTAATTATATAATACGACTCGTGTGGCATATAACTCACACGTAGGCCTACTTTGAAATCAAAGGAAATTGTAAAAATCACGGAGAATTGATTAGTTGGGGAAATAAATTATTTTTTAACTAATTGGCGCAAAGTATATCACTTCTTTCAAACACATGTATGTTTGTGGTTTGAAATGAATAAGCAACTATAAATCGATCGCTTTCACCTGAATATATAAATTGCGCAAGGACGCGATTTCGATGGTTGCACAAGGTGCCGAAAAACATCAACAACATACACAACGACACAGAGCAGATATGTTTGTTTTCAGCGTGAAACCATCCGTAAATTATCGTATTTTTTTGTTAAATCTGAAGAATACAAAAAATTTAAATTAGAATTTTGTTTGGGACTAGTTGAAGTTTCGAAGTCTGCGAACTCAACTGAATGAGTCGCAATGTAAACGCGCAAAAATGTAGCTTTAAAAAACACAAATTTACGGATGGTCTCACGGCTAGGCTTTTGCCGTTCTCGCGGCATCGTCATAAAATAGCGATTGATTTGATTGATTAGATTTCTCGTCATCAGTCTTTGATTGCAATTCAAAGCCACGACCTGCGACCCTCGACTGTACAGAAGAATGTGTGCAGTGTGTGTGTGTGTGTGTGTATTTAAGAGGTACTATATGCTACAAGTATCTACACAATGTGTGAACACATGGAAAGCCAAACAACTTCCGGTGTAATTATCGTGCGTGATTAATCACTAGTTATTATTTTCTAGTGTAAATTATTTTAAAAGACCCTGCAATTATTTGAGATTTTCTTATAACGTCTACAAACTTGCATGCCGGATTAAAACTGAGATTCAAAATCAAAGTCAAAAATCTGGCATACGAGAAAATAAAATTTCATTTTTGTACTATTTTCTCTGTACTACGATGGCGAAAAGCACGATCACGTGAGCTTTTCCAACTCTAGCTTCAATCATTAGTGAGCAGAAATAGAAATTAATACTACGAATAAAACGGCGCAGCCACTGCGCGTACAGTACAATAATCACAACGTTTATAATGTAAATTTATAAGTAATAAATATTAAATATCGTAATTAACCATAGTTTAAACGACTAACGTAAAATGTATAGATCCTTTGAGTCGATTATGTGACTTGATAAGAGTTTGAATAAATTAAAATACATCTAGTTGAGAAATGAATACATTAAACGCAGCCATTGATTTAAATCAAGTGATTCACATCGACTCAGCGTGGAGCGTCTCAATATTAATTTGACAATTTTTGGAAGAATTCAATTTTTACGGTTTTTCGAGCGGAGCATAAATTTCAACATTTATTGTTTCAATTTATAATTTAAAAATTAATTTGTAATTAAAATTGGATTAAAATTTAAAAAATAATTTCTTTTAGCCAAATCAAATCTTGCTCTCAGCTGTCAGTTTGATGTAAATCAATTGATCCAAATCACAACGTGTGCCAGTGCGCGCATAGCAAACAACGAGACGCACGATACGGAGCTCCGTATAACGTAGGAACAAATTGTTAAAATATTGGGCAGCACGACTGAATCATGTAACGAGAATAAATTCTTTCAAATCAATTTAACTCAACAGTTATTACCATAAAGATTGATCATCCTATCAAATCATTCATGAGCAACCATTTTTGATTGTCTTTTTGGCTTAGTTTTTGTCTCCTTTTTTGCTTACGAAAATAAACCCCATCAACTTTTATATTCTATAAGCCGAGCGAATTCCGCCTAAAAATCAATTCATGATCGGGTCTAATCGTACGAACGATGGCGACGATTAGACAACACAATAAGCAACGTTTTGTTTATAAAATTAGGAAGAATAGAGAAGGAGGGGAGGGATTTAAGGAAGAGGTGAGGGGCGACTAAATATATGGATTTGTGTCCGCCCTCCGCCCCAAAATGTTCCTATAGAAAATTTGAGTTCTGCATAGTCCGTGCACTCACCCCTTTGACACCTCGCTCCCCCCTCCTTTGCCATACTCTTATCTGTGTAATTGAACACTAATCGTTCGCTACTTATACATGCATGTATATACATCATAAATACTGTATAATATACATTATCTATGGACTCACTTGACGGGGTGCCAGTTGGCGACGGACTTACGACAGTTCTGAACCATGTCGCTCCAGTGGACTTCGCCGAGACCTTCGACTTTGGGCCCGACGGTGCACAGTCCGATGGTCTGATCGTTGTTCTGAAGCCTGAGCTCGAGGCTGGTGCGCGCCAGCATCGACTGAGCCACGTTGAATGCGACGGCCTCGTTCCACACCGGATTGTTGCAACTGCGACGAGTGCTGCTCTTTTTCTTCTTCAGGCGACGGCCGTCCTGAAGCAAGTACACCTTCACGTACGGATCTGAGATAAGAAATCTAACGTTAATGTATAATTCTTGGTTAAAAGGGCACAGGGGACCCATAATTATATACTATTTAGACACAAACAAACAATCAAGGGATATATATATATGCACTTATGCAGGAATCGAACCCTCGACTTGAGCAAATAATTAAAAACATTTGACAAACAAATAAAAACCTCCGGATTGAAAGTTGTTTCAAAACAAAGGCAAGTGCGCTAGAGTAATCAGAAAGCGGATAAGGGATTACGGTACTTAATAAAAAATAAAATAAAAAAGCAGTTTGGGTCTTACTGAGTAATTCGCCGGTCGATGGCGGGATGAGGTTGCGAGCCTTGAGCAACACTACGGTGAGCCTCTCTGCAGATGGCAAGTAACTGAGTGAGAATAACAACTCCTGCGTCTCACCGGGAGCCTGCGAACACAATTGAAATTGAAAACAAACAAACAAAATGAAGCCTAATTGAATTCGACCGTGAGAGAAGAAAAAACAATATCGATCGACCTCTAGGGCCAAATCGAAAATAAAATCTTAGGCCTAACCTTTTTGTTTTTGCGAATTTCGCTCCAAACTTCGACGTCGGACGTGACGTCCACTTCGTTCATGAGCAAACGTATCTCGCCGACCACGTCGTTGCGCGAGAACTTGTCAAAGTCGAACACCTGCAAAAGCAGCTCTTTCTCGGCAAGCTCGTCCAGAGCGACGGGAAACTTGAACGTCTCGTTGAAGTAGGGATTGGCGCACTTGCGCTGAATCTTCGTCTGACGGCATTTGGTGTCCACGGACGGCACCATGGACACCTTGACGTACGGATCGTTGAAGCCACCGTTCTCGCTCGATGACAAGTCATGAGCTTTAGTTTTCGCACACGTTAACAATCATTATCAACCACGTGTGACAAGAAGTTTACATTTTGTATCGACTCTCTGGACCGGAGGATCAGATATGTACCTTCGATGATGTGGACGATCAAGTCGGATCTGTGAAAGTCGTACTTGAGTCGAAAGTGCAGACGTCCGAGATTTGGCACTCCGCTTGTTCCCTGCGAATCCACCAGAATGGCGTCCTTCTTCTTGTATAGATCTGGTTGAATTGTGCCTAAAATTTTTGTTTGTTTTTCAGAAAAGGTTTCATAGTTGGTTAAAATCCAATAGTTTAATTAAAAATTCAAATAAAAACTAATTAGAGTTAATAAAGATAAAATAAATATTAAAACATTAAAAGGTAATTGAAACACGGTAGCCTAAAATAAAAATATTAAAAGTAAAATAAAATAATTAACCGTTAATCAAGATTTTAATTAGGCTATGAACTATGTTTGCTTGCTTAGTCTAACTAGCACGCCACAAGATAATAGCATAGTTAAATTATAAACAAGCTTTCCAAGAATTATCAAAAAATATAGTAAAATTACAACTAGTTTTATAAAAGAATCCAAAGTTCAATCTAAATGCCCTAGGTGGGCAATCACTGGCAACATGAGCACACATTGAGCCATTCGAAATTAATAAATTTAATTAATTAAACTAAGTACGCTCGTAAATAACGAAATAAGAAAGTTCAAGGTGGGCTAGGTGGCTTTAAACTCACCGATGGGACTGATGGCGCCCGAGCTGATATTCGTTCCAGTGTCGGATCCGGTCGGCGATTTCGGAATCAATAGCGGCGATAGTGGTCGATTGAGGCGTGGCGAGATGGGTCGAAGTTCCGGCGACGGCGATGTGGATCGAAGGTCCGGCGAAGTGGCTCTCAGCGGACTTCGCGGCTCGGGCGACGAGCACGACGGCACCTCGACGGACAGCGACCGAGACGGAGTGAGAGGCGGACGGAACCCACTGCCGTGGCCCATCGATCCGAATCCACTGACGGCTCCCTCGAGACTCGAGCGGAAGAAGGGAGCCGGGCTGGCGTCCGACACCAAAGACGGGCTTCCTTCCGGCGAGATGGCTCTGATAATCGGCGACACGCAACGAAATATCTGCTGGACAATCCGAAATATGAAAACAAAATTCAAAATTAAATTAAAGAATCAAAAAGAATCTCTTAAAATAATAGTAATCTCTAAAAATCTCTAACATCTCTAAAAACACACCACACTTGAGACGCACTTAAGTCTAACAGGCTTCTAAAAATTAAAAAAACTCAGCTTAGAATTATTTTAGTTTAAAATACTAATTTCCAAACTAAAAATATTGTTCAAACTCGAGTGACACTTAAGTGTGAACGCTCCTATAATTGGGCGTTTGCCTGTTGGATCCCTTTGTATAATGTAAATAAAAATAAATATAGTCGCCGCAAATGGGTCTTGGAAGCTTCTGCACGCGTAGACTAATTAGCTGTCACAAATTGTCCTTCTCAAATGAACTAAAATGGCAAAAGGTCCGCATATCGGTTTAGATTTCATTAGGAAAAAAATGAAAGTTAAGTAACCATCTGAGCCAATGAGTTCACGCGAGCGTGTACAATATGCTGAAACCACGCTGTAGTTAAGCGGCGAAACAAGACCACCTTAAAAGCTCTTCACTCGAAATTCAATTAAGAGTTATTATTTTGTGAGTGCTCCCCACTTATGAAAAGATGGTTATTGCATCATCATCATCAGGCATCCCTCGACATCATTCATCAACGATTCAAAAGTGCATATTTATTGCATTTTCTGACGAAAAAATACACATATTATTCCCGTCATCGTGCCTGATAATCTATTTTCTGGGAGATTTTTCCACTTGCAATTGTTGCACCGCAAGAGAAACCTCTATTCAACGAGCACCCTGGCCTTCAAATTGCGTTTTGCTAGCGTAAGTGTCTTGCTATTGTTTGGCGACTGCACAGTTCTCCAAAGGTCTCAAGACTCGTTGCAGGAGGTTTTGCGTTGCTTTAAGTTGCATCTTGGTACTGGGCAGAACCAGAACCGTATTATGGAGTAGGCCCGGGCCAGTCGTTGCTTGGCAACCTCGGTTGTGCTCCGAACACGGATCGTCTTAGCAGAAAAGACTTTTTCAGCCCGAGTCTATCTCAGTTTACAAGTACAAATAACAGCAGAAGCAGCAGCAAAATACGCAATCAAATTGACAATAACAACACGCGCCCATATCAAAGTCACGTTCACCTCACCAGGACCCACGACTAGGTCTAACATTGCAAGATCGCGCCTCCGTTTTACTCCAATTTCTATCGTCCTGTTTATCCCTTTCTTTTCCATTTTGCGTAAGTGGCAGCTGACGATATATGTTCGGCCGCCATTACCAATTACCTAATCTAACGAGAAGACAAGAAAAACTTCACGCCCATTGGCACGCATGCCCATTTTATACCTGCCTGTCTTGTTTAAATCTGACTTGAACAGGGACTCACTCAAGTGTCACTTGAGGTTGGTGCCGGCGCAATGCTCCATGACAGCCGATCAAGAGATTAGTACTCTCGAGATTGCTTACCGCACTGCCACGTCGTTCGCTGAGCGGCGAGGAGCGCTCCTCGTCCACCGACAACAGCCGTGGGATCTACGAGAAATAACACGAACAACACACACAAGAGTGAACAAACAAAGCAACAACAAGGAGAAAAAGAAAACATTATTCTGGGCAAACAATGAAGACACATTGGAATCCGCGACGTTGAGACTGCAAGACTGGAGACAAGACAAGACAAGACGGATAAACAATAAAATCGGTGATATTGATTTAAGTTTCAGATCGGGCTAAGTGCTTATAGGCTGGCTGCCGTTCAAATCTTGAGCAGAGTGTCAACTAGTATCCCTAGGGAGTAGAAAGTATTGTTTACTCATCAATTCCGGACTAGAAACGCCGCTGAGCTAAAATGCCCATCCTGGGCCACCATAGTGTAGTTAGTCATGTTTTCTTGTCGGGAAAACTCGGACTCATGTCGGAACGAAATGTACATTACCGGTAAGGAAATTGTTAAAATTTTAAAACAAACAATCTGATAATGGCAGGGACAGGGAGGAAAGTAACGACGTTACAGATGTACTTAGTTAAGCGACACTCAAGTGTGGATTTTAATTGTGTCCTTTTTAACTTATGCATGTGGGCATGTTTAATTTAGTTAAATATTGTATTTATTATTCACTTTATTCCGTATTTATTATTTGCTTTATTCTGTATTTATTATTTAATTATTCCGTTTTATTATTTACTTTTTCGGCATTTATTATTTACCTTATTCGGTATCTATTACTTATTTACGAGCCGTAATTTGTTTATTTGCGTACGAACCGTAATTTGTTTATTTAATTACGCGTTAGTTGTCATTAATTTATTATTCATTAACGATTTAATTGATTTAAAACGTACATTTTAAATTGGATGGGAAATTTAAGGAAAATATTTGTTAAAGCTGGGTAAAGTGGCAACGCACACTAACATGTTGACCTTTGACATTTTTTATAAGATTGCTGAACTTGCTTTCAGCGCGCTCAATATCCATCTAGGCATACATTTGAGCCGCTATCGAATTTTGAACGTTTTCATAAAAAATTGATTCATTCAATTAAGAAAATGTCAAGTAAAAAAAGCGAAAGTCGAACAATTAGAAAATAGAAGGACTTTTTGCTCGTCAAAATGGCGGCGTCGCAGGCGCCTTAATGCAATATATGGTTTCTAATCAATAAATGTGTGCACAAAGGCCTGTAACCAAACACAAAAAAATATCAATCTCACATGATCATTCAATAGGCCTAGTGGACTTATTTTTATCTCGTCGCATAAAACGCCCGGTTTTCGCCGAGTGACAGTGTGCATGATGCAAGTCTAACCAACGCAGAAATGTATTTCGGGCCTAATTGTTGATGGTGAGTAAAAATGTGCTGACAAATGCCACGAGATTTATGAGCAAAAAAAACAGAAGCAAGGAAGGAAACAGAAAAAATCAATTTCTGAATTCGGCGTTGCCAGAAATTAGCACTCGGCGCGCATCGAGAAAATAAATAAATGTACGCGCAACTGCGCATTAATAGAAGGCAGGTGAATTTCTCATCGCTCTGCAGATGCCAAATTAAAATGGGCAGAAGGACTGTCATTTCTCGTGACTTAAGGCGACAGAAAAGCTTATTCATATTGCAGCAGATGAGCATCATCGCTTCGGCATGTCAAGATCATGTGAACATATGGAGAGCTAAGCTGCTTTGTATTGTGTGCAAATGGAAAGGGAGACAAAACTACTCTTGTTTTACGACTTCCTAGCTGTTGAAACAAGCGATTTCTTGTCGTTTTTCAGCATTTTACCTAGTAAAATCGGGTTAACCACTATTAAAGCGTTATTGATTGAAGGGGACAGCGTGCTGGTCAGCTTTGCGGTGTTAAGCCTCAGCTTCAGTGTTCATCATGCGTATATTATTATACATGTATGCTTCGAAGCTGAGTTGAACCTTTTGAAACGCATGCGTGTATCGGGTGAAACCGACTTTAAGTATAAGCTAAAGCTGAACAATGCAGCTGCATGTTCGGATTTAACTCGTTAGTGTGACGGTTAGACGGTTTAAGCTCATCTAGATACTCGTCGTTTAAGCTTTAGCTGGTACGGAGGGATTGAGAAGGAGAAGGAGTTGAAAGCGGGAAGGCTGAATTGTGTGACCTGACCTGAACGCTGCAAGTGGAAGCCCGTCGAAGTGGAATGTCGTGGGACGTCAAGAACGAGGACAGAGGCGGCGAGTAGGTCGACGAGGAAGACAGTGCCGGCGTCGAGGAACCGCCGCTGGGCGCCTGATGCGGATGCTGATGCAGGAGATGTGGCTGATGTGGTGACAACGCACCTCCGGCACCGAGTCCGCGCATAAGCGCGTCGAACCTCTTCGGCTGGACTTGGCACCGATGCTCCTTCAAAATGTTGAATTCCTGCGGGCAAATTTGTAAGAAAAAAAAAAGATTAAAACAAGGCTGGCAAACGCAGATTACTCGATTTAAATAAAATTCACGTTTTGCGCTAAATTACGTCATTTTTACGTCCCGTCAAAACTTTACGTCCCGAAAAAATTCCATTTTTAGGTCAAAAAATGCTTTTAAAGTAATTTAAAAAGCAGTTGTCAACCAAGAACATATATTTGTTCCAGAGATTCTGGTTGTAAGGCCATATTTTAACTTTGAAAGGTCATTAAAATTTAACCGATCAAGAATAATCTCAACTATTAGGTTTAAAGTAATGGGAAAACAAGGGAACAAAGTTTTTCCCGCTCATAAGCAAGATAAAAGCGGTAAATTTTAGACATTAGGCACTGCCGCACTGGACTTCTGACACGTCCATCACTTTCAACTCGAAAGAGCAATTTTTTTGACTTCCCAAGAAAAAAATAATTATTGATCCAGAGAGCAACTAACCAATTATCGCTAGAATATTCTAGTCATTTTTCAATTACCTGAATGTTTTTTTTATAAATGTTCTTGACGTTTTAAAGACGATTTTTTTACCGTCACGTAAAATACTGCCATTTTTTTTTTGCACATTTAGCCGTCCCTGCAGTCAAAACCAATCACAAATGAAAATCGATTTTGACGCGCATTAAATTATAATGAGAAAATAAATTGCAAGGCGGAATTAAAAGGGGAGGGACGGGCGGTGGAGGCGGCGGTTAGTTTGCAAAGCTTACGGGCAATGAGTCGGCACTGTCCGTTGAATCAATGCTGCGCGTCGGCGGCAACGAAAATCGTTTTCGCAACGACATTGCAAAGAACGAAAATCAAAACCAGATTGGGCGGCGCCGACGACGATGATGATGATGATGATGACGGACTTTCTGCGTCCAAGAAACATTCACTTGTTGCCCACGACCACCGCCATCAAATTCTCAAATCCGACCTTTGCTGGACATCATTTTTTGCGCACCATCGTCCGTGCGAATTTCAGACTAGTCGATATCTGGCGCTCATCCGAAAACGATGATGCTGATGGTGCTGATGATGGCGTGCGCCCCGCCCTGACAACAATGTACGGATGCACAAAATGCGATCACGTCGACCCCTCCCCTGCCTCCTCCAAAAATAAAATAAAAAGAAGAGGAAACCGCAAGAGATATATCAACGTGACGTCACTGGTTCGATACTCTCTCCTCCCGTTGCCATGGTCACAAACAGGTGGATGCATGCACAGTATACATATGGGCTCAGCATGGGGACGTGGAATGGCGAGGCATCGGGCTGAAAATTATTTCAGAAAGGGGGGAGGGACGGGTCTCTGCGCTGATGGAAATGGATGTGGACGCGAAAAGGGCATGCCAAATTGTTATCGGCATGTTTCTCCCGTCATTTAAGAAACAACAAATAGACCTAGACAACAAATATGTCAATATGGAATCGAACTGATTGGCACCTGGTAAGTGTATATAAACGCACGCTCGTCTCATCGGATTAAGTTAAGCTTACGAGTATCTAAACTAATCTTAATCGGTAACTAATCCAGATTTATATTATCAATGATTAAATCTGGCTTAGTTAATCCTGGGCTACGGTGTAGGCCTACATGCTCAATTTTGCTCATGTATTGCTTTAATTGTTATTGTTATTGTTTAATAACTAGCAAAAGGCAAAGCTGCCCATGACGCTATAGTCGATCATCAAAATAATTGTTAGAAAGCACAAGCATTTATTTATTAATTATAGCCCTTACATTTAAATAATTTTAAAAGCATGGATTAATTAATTAAGCTTATAGGCCTAGTACTCACATTTAAATACTTTTAAAAGCATGAATTAACTAATTAAGTTATTAATAATTATACATGTAGTCCTCACATTTAAATAGTTTTAAAAGCATGGATTAATTTATTAATATATTAATTATAGTCCTTACATTTAAATAATTTTAAAAACATGGATTAATTATAGAGCAACATTAACTAGGCTAGTAGCATGTTATTTAACTAACGGTCCTAGCGAGACAGTCCCACGTGACATGTCGCACGTTGGACGCGCTTTAGCATGTTAAGTTATTTATTTACGCTCTGTATTCATTTTAATTTATTTGTTGTGTTTAGTATGGCTAGTAGTGGTAGTAAGGCTATTTCCTACGAGATCACGTGCCTCACTTGTGCTGCTCGAACCATACGTTGCATACGTATGCATACAAAAATTATCTACTGTGTCTGGTAAATAATATCCTTCGCTCTGAAGGTTATTTCGACAATATGCTTGACTTATTATAACCAAGTAGACCTGATATTTTGCGCAACTTGCGGTTTAATTTTTGAACATTTTATTGTCATTGTAAATTGAATGAGAACGGCGTTGAGCCGCCTATTCGAACGCTTTGGCGTGCGGGGGCCTAGCTGCTGTGCGCCTGCGACAATTGAGCGTGGGCGGGTCACCAAAGCAGCGTTGCAATCTTCAAATGCAATTATCAGCAGTTTTCTGATAGTAGTTAGAAGGCAGATAGCGTAAGGCGCGCTCTAGGTTTGATACAAAAGCCGGGCTCTTTGCAGATCAATTACCACGAAATGCATGTCACAATCAGTTATCGGAGTCCTCGCTAAGCCAGGCACTTGAAGACCTGCGCTCAGGGAACGGAACTGATCTGCAGATGAGATTGATCATGACGTAATAAAGAGCTGGTTATGATCCGTGCAGCAGGCCTACGTGTACCTGCGCCGCGACTGGGCTAATAAATAAGGCGGATTCACACAAGCGCAGAATTGTTTTTAAAAAAAGTAAAACCTGCCCAAATGTTAAAGTACAAATAAAACAAACCTGAATCACTCAATCAAATCAACTAGCACAGGTGAAATATCCCGCTTTTTTATCTTTGCTTGTGCATATCTTAGCACGGGTGTTTATCAAGAATGAAAGTCGAAACAATTTATTTCTTTTGCAAAAAATTATAAAATGATAAAGAAAACATAAAATTTTAAATTAAGGGATTTGAGGTTAATCTCGCAAAATCAAACTAAAATAGCCTCAAATAAATTTAATTTTCAACTATGTGCGGAAAAGCGAACCTATTTTAATCAGTGGTGGTTCTCATATGAAAAATATGAGGCGAGAGGGAAGGGGCGGTAAATAGTGTGAAGATTATATGATGGGATGGAAGCGGAAGACCACTGCACTACGCGAAGGCAACAAAATAACAACAAATTGAATTAATCAATGTCCCAACAACAGACTACCATGGCAACCCAAAATTGTACGCCAGAAAAAAAAAAAATCTAAACAAAAATGTAAACTAGTTTAGCACAGCTGCGAAGGTTTTTTCATGTGGAACAAGATAAGATTTTGACAAATTAATCCACCCACGAACGCACCACGTACACGAGCACTCACTCAAAGGTAAAAAAAGGACGAAGATATCAAGAAACACGCAGAGCCATTTTCAAAACATGCAACTGTCAGCGTGTACCGTTTAAGTGATTAGTTTCAAACAGCACCGGGCTAGCAAACGGACGTGATCGTAGTTTTTGTGAATTTCTTTCTTGGACCTAGTGCGAACGAGAGCGGGAAAAGCGTCACGCTCGATTTCGTGATAAACAACGAAAGTGGGGGAGAAAAATGGCATTGCTCCCATTGTTATCGTCAAACGACTAAACGCGTAACTGCAAACTGAACCTGCAGCAAAGGTCACACGCACAAGCAAAAATCGGCCAATCTCAAGGATTGTCTACTTTGTGGATCGAGACCACTGGGGGTAGGCAATCACTGCAAACCCCATGAAAAAAAAGGGAATCCTGCCTCATAATTCATTGAAGCTAAGATACGCCAAAACCTATCAAAGCTTGGTTGGTTTTATCTTGGGCGTTCAGACTGAACGCCTAAGATAAAGCCGACCAAGCTTTATATAAGGGCGTACGCTGTTCACCCTTAAGTGAACGCCAAGGACCCTTATAAAGCAATGATGTGAAGTGTAATTAATTACCAAACTAAGATATGCACAAAGAAAGATACAAAGTTGGTTATTTTATCCGTGCACGAATCGCACGTCACGGGGACGTGCTAGCAGCACACGTGGTAGCTAGCCTGTTTCAACCCTGGACTAGTGCACTCTCGCTCGGGTTAGCTAGATGCAACTAGAGCCTTATTATGCCCGGCTAATTGGAGCATAGGAACTATTTTGAGTCATATTTTGAGCACGTTGTGCATGTTCATTCATATTACCTTCTGCGAATGCAGGCAGACGGAAGTGCTGACGGTTGTGGTCGTTGCCGTCGATGTTCGCGTCGCCAGTCCGCCGTACGGTCGGTTCACCGTTGGCCACTCCATGTTCTTTCGTCGAACTGCGTAGTATTTGTAGAGAACGATCGTGACCGCGATGACCAGAGCGAGACCGGTTCCAGCGGCCGCGCCCAGCACGGACGCGGAAACCATTGTTGTAGTGGCAAAACCTTCTTCTTTTGCAGCCGGAGAATTATGAAAAAATAATAAATAAAGGAAAAAATATAAACATTAGGTTTTAAAAGCAATTTGTACTAGGCCTAGGTCTTAACATTTAAATTTTCTTGAATAAGCTGCAGATGACCTGCATTCACACACTGAGCCATATTTTTGAATAATATTTCATGCCTGCATTTAGTGCGTTTCTTTATGGGCTATAAAGAACTTTCACATTTACGCAACTCTAAAGAAAAAAAGCTCAGCCAATGGAAACGCAGATCTCAGCAACGGGAAGCAAATGGATAACAAACAACTTGAATAAATTAGATTCGGGTCTACTCAATTTTCAAATCAAGTTAAATGCTTTTTTGCAACCAGTCAGACGTGCGTGTCTGACATCAGGCGTCTGAAAAATATACTTCCGTATGTTCTAATACACTGTAATTACACAACTATTTTATTTTGAGTAAAAATAAAATAACACCGAATCTAGATTGCAAATCATTTTCTATTTAAGATTTTATTTCATTTTAACTGTTAAAATTAAATTAACTGATGCTAATTAAAATATATCTGTATCTCGACGTCTGGATTTGTTCAGCAAATGGAAATATTTGTTTTACTTATAGCCATACGGCAGTCTGACTTGCTGTCACGTGTTTACATTAGGCCTGCACAGTAAATGTTCTCTGCCAAATAGCTGTTCGAGTCGCCAAGCTGTGGCTGCGGTTTTTTTATAAATTGAATTCTCAAAATGAAGCAAAAAAACGCTATTACGACGTAAAACATAATGGAAACAAGTTTCATTTATCAGTTACCTGAATGAATTCATTTCAATCATCACTGACTGGCCATATAACGTCCCGTTTTTATCTGTGCTCATATTCAGGTTAAATGCATTCAAGGCAATTTAAAATTGTTCCAGTTTTTACGTCATTTTTGTGCATTTTATGAGTACAATGACAGGCAAACAATGTCAGACAGTCATGCAATGTGGAGGATGTGGGGTAGAGGGTAGGAAATAAATATTTGGTACATTTTAGCAGCATAAATAGTATGAGAGCAGGTGGCAGGTGTTCATGACATCGTGCCGAGTTCACACGAAAACTGCCGAATAGTTTTATTCTGTTTTTTTTTCATGACTCATGTCTCAAAATATGATTATCATTATTTAGTAATATATTGCGTAAAATCGATTCGATAAGTCGATCAAAAAAATTTAAATTAAAATTTCAAGTTCTAAGTTAAACGTAACTAAATGTAATTTGAAGAATTTAAACGCGAAAGGAACAAACATATTTTACAGAAGGTACGTTATATTTAGGCTTACAACTTTTGAAGTCTAGTCTGCTCATGCTAACAGTGCTCCTCAAACATATGGATAATCAAACTCAAGTCAAAGCTACAGCCATTCGTCATCGAGACCGCCATTAAATGGAAAAATGGATGCATTTAAAGTTAGGGAATAAAAACAAGCAATAAGTTTTACCAGTTCAGACGGTTGCGACAATGACGGTGATGCAGCTGACGTGCGGTCACCGCATAGTCGGAAATATTTCAAGTTAGCCGAACGAGGGAATTTCGTTCTGACGAGTGTCGTGCAGGTTGGGTTCCAGTTGCTTTTTTTCTTTATTTCTTCTTCTTGTTCCTTCTGCTGCTATTCTTCTTCCATGGTCGGCGATAACTTCATACTTGTTTCCCCCTTGTCTCTATCTCTCCATGCAAAGATAGCTGATACACACAGCTGGTGAGGCGTCCACCTTCAACGAGGGCGGAGATGGGTGGATGGCTGGTTGAATGCGCGCGCGTGTTCTGTCCTGCTGAACGATCCGTTCTGCGCGTCAAGTAGAATTCGTCGACGGCGAAACATAGGGCAGGTGCTTAAGCGGCGCCAACATCCGGGGAATTCGCCAGTTGGAACACTTCTGCATCAGCGGAAGGGAGGTGGGGACTGAGAGGGATAAGGGGAGGGCGAGGGCAGGCAAGTTCAGACTGACTTTGGAGTTGCCTTGGCAGATATCCGCACTTGCAAACGCCGGCAAAACGCGGGGGCGTAAACAAGGTTCAGGTTGGCTGGCAGGCGAGGCACGTCGCCCATCTTCAGTATTCCTTATCGATCCGTCAATCGCTAATCCAACAAGCACCTAACATTTGGAAAAGAAAAGGAAGGAAAAAAGTAAAGAAAAAAACAAGACTCGAGCTAGCCCAATAAAATAAAACACCAACATAAAATGAACGGTTGAACACTTACTTGAGCTAAGTTCACACAGGACGGTCCACGTGATCATCGCACTTTTTATTCTCCGCTCCTCCAAGACCCCAAGAAATCACCTTGAAGAAAGAAATACAAATTAGAAATACATTCTGCAGTGTAATCGATACATGTATCGATTATAAAAAATTCTTAAATTATTTTAGATCTAAATGTATTCTTTATACAATATACATAGATTGTATATTGTTTAAGAATTTTTTTATAAATTGTCAAAACAATAAATTAAACGAATCCCCTGCTTTCATTTCCATGGGAACTATGGAACAATTACGGTATACTATTCTAGGTTGGCGTACTGTAGATGAAATAGAAAAAAAAACATGGAATTAAGACCTAAGACCTGACATGCGGATCTTGGCACGACTCATGGATTAACACACGCGCGGATCAAATCTCCACAACGTTCACCTTGGCGAGGCCAATTGAGCGATCTGTTTGTGGTTTGCTTTAAGATGAGCATTGAGTAACCCGATTCTCGAAATAAATAGCAAATATTCATAAAAACTGATCACAAATATTCTTCAAATCGCAAACAAATATTTCCCAATTATCCCCTTGACTCAAGGGGACAATTGGGAAATATTTGTTTGCGATTTGAAGATACCTTGACTACTTTATGGTGGCTCAAGGCCCTTGAGCCACCATAAAGTAGTCAAGGTATCCTAGTGGGAAGAAGAAACAATTACTAACTACTGACGGACGAGTCAGGAATGATCACAGAATTTTGGTTTTCATTTGAAATAAAATCAGTAGCCACTCAAGTATCACTCAAGTGGCACATTTAATAAATTTCAGCCGCTTTGATCCGAACACAAAAATTGTGGTTCAAATTTTCTGGAATTTCAATGTCAAAAAAATATCAAAAGAGAATTAAAAGAAATTGCAGGGTTTCGTTGGAATTTTTGTTTTTAACAATTTTGCTTTTCTATACAAAACAGGAAATCAAAAGGCTCCCATTGAAAATTACAAACCCATTTTTGTGCAACAACGGCGAATGAGACGATCACGTGATCGCCAGCGCAGCAAAATTACCATGAAAATAGCAAACGAGCTATGACCTACGCAGCAACAGCGGGATCTAAAACACCAGCTTAGCAACGTTCACAAAGCTGCCATTTTAAGCAAACGGCAAGAGAGCTTTGCAACAAAAGGAATTAAGAGGGGGGGGGGAAGAAAATGAAAATGATTATTTCTGAGAAAATATTGGAGGAAACATAAAGGCATTTGCGATCGATGAACTTATATACTGAATGAGCTGCAACCAGCACAAATATATTAAATGATGACCATTTATTAAGTTCAGTTGAAATCCACTGCGACAAAAAAAAATGCGGTCTGAACCCTCACCAGTATTTAAAGGGCAAAAAAGTGATCTTTACAAAAAAATAATTTGATGAAAGTGAAATGAAAATCAATGGTCAGCATGGTATTAACTGGGGGGAATGGTGGCCACTTGGTGGAAGGAGGCAGAAGAAACAGAGTTCACCGTATCGTTTCAGGAAATGAAAGTCTGCGGAACGTTCGCCTGAAAGGACGGCGGCAAATGCGGCCGCTCCTCCAGCTTCTCGTAGTCCAGATGGAACTCCTTGGCCACTTTGCGCCACTTTTCGGCGTCGAAGAAGTAGTAGGTTCCACGCTCGTACGAGTTCGTCTTCTCTAGCGGCGCCATGCCAGGTGCTCTCGTCACCCATACGCGCTCCTCCTTGTGGTACCTCCAATCTCGATTGTAGCTGAAGAAATTGTAACGCATTTAGAGAAACAATTTGATGAAACGCTCGTTTGTAAGAGGACGTATCATACAGTTCCGCTGCCGCAGCCAGTTGGAGAACGTCGTTCCCGTTCGTATAAAACATGTAAAAGAGAAGATCCTCTCCGTATCGGTTCAGTTTAACGGGTGCCAGCTGAAAATGAAAATGTAAGAACCAGGTAAGGACAAATGACGTGATAAAAATGAAATATTGACAAATGCAACCAGCTGACCTTGTCGCGTATGGTCATGTTAGTCAGATACTCGGCAGGGACGTGAAAATCTAAGAATAAAGGAAGATTTTCGGCTTAATTAATCAATTATAAGGCCTAGAAAAATAATACAAGTCCTACTAGCCTATATCCTGAGGTCGACACGGCGCCTCGGCGAAAGGCCCGCCAAACGTTGGATATAGATTCTCAGGAGAGTTCAGGTTGAGTCCAAGCGTCGTGAGATCGGAGCCGAGAGCGAGCGAGACGAGATTGGGATCGGTTTCCGCCGCTCGAATGAACGTCAGCAGTCCGACCATGCCGAATTGATCGATCACCATTCCGCCAGGAATGTTCGTGACCTTGCCTAAAATTATTTGACGCAATAAGACGTCAAATATAATGCGAATATTAATTCGGGTATTCAAAACTCTATAATTGTAGCCTCGTACCGTCTGGAGAAGTCTGTATTCCTCGTTTTGGACCTAGTTGTTGTGTCGAATTCGAAGAGTTCTTATTTTCGAACCTTGAAACCTCTTTAGACGTTTCTGGCAGAAAATTTGAAAGAAAAATAACCGATCAAGTCAATTAGTAATAAATTAATTAAACTAAACAATACAAAATTCAAATTAATCAGAAATAATAATAAAACTAAATAATACCCCTTACCTGAGCTAGAGTTCGAAACCTGGACAGATAT
Source organism: Polyzonium germanicum (assembly GCA_034700265.1). NCBI lineage: Eukaryota > Metazoa > Arthropoda > Diplopoda > Polyzoniida > Polyzoniidae > Polyzonium > Polyzonium germanicum. The sequence goes on from JAQIYI010000021.1 coordinate 41,739, forward strand.
TAAAGAATAAAAAAGGTTTAAAAATGAATTTTCATAAAATTGATCTACAAATAAAGTAAAAACGATTGTCGAAAGGTGGACACGTAACGAACCATTTTATTGGATGAATCGCTGCTCGGCATTTCTTGAACTACAAAAAGAAATAATTAATTGTTAGAAAATCTTATATCTTAAGGTCTAACACTACAAAAACAAACCTTGGGATCCAGGAAGTGCGGGAAAATCTTCACTGTGTATTTGAAATTCCGTGGATTCAGTCGTCGGCTGTTTGACCATGCCCACTGTTCGCCAACAAAAGCATTACAATAAACAAAAATAACAATTCGATTCACAGATCAGAGAGAATAGGATCTAACCGTAAGCCGTCCGACCAGCCATCGGATTATTCGCAACCGAAGAGTTTCCAGACGTCTCTGGACGGTTCCTGTTTGTGAGCGAGGGAAACTCCGATAGATCCAACGCTGGCGGAGTGTCGCCAGATGTTCCTGAAAAGTTGCCGGACATGGAAGACTGCAGTCCACTTCCCATCATTCCTTGACCAGAGAAACCTCGCCCACCGTGACTCATTCCAAAGCCACCGACACTGGCAAGCCGAAATATAAAACAATGAAAACAATGAAGTGAGCAATAATATGAAGTCGCCAATAACTGTACTCACTTCATTGCTCCAGGAATGGACCTCTTCATTTCTCGGCCCACTTGCTGTCCTAAAATGCTCCTGGATCCCATCGCAAGCACGTTTCTGGACAAACTTTAAAAATTATAATTGAAAACAAACACGATAAGTGATAATAATAAAATATTAATAATCAAGGGGCCTACTAGGCCATTCATAATGGGAAAACTAATATTTACCTGTTGGGTGACGGTTGCTGGGGAGGAAGGCTATTTGACATGTTTCCGCCTGGAAAATTCTGAAGGCCGGTGCTCGTTGGCGTCACGTGACCAGACAGGGACGACGTGCCAAAGCCTCGGTTCAGGTGATGCGCCGTCATCGATCGTGGCGCCGATTGCAGTGACAGCCCACCGACTCCTAAGTCGACAATAACCACAAAATAAATATGGACAGAGCGACAGTCTAAACTTGTCAAAAACAAATCTGTCGACTGCTCACCCAAAGATCCCCCTGTTTGTTGACCGTACAAAGCGGAGCCGAACGATTGCGATGACGAACCCATGATCTGGTTTTCATTCGGCCGTCAAAACGGGTATATGTTTAGGGCATATAAATATTTTAAAAACTTATCTGCAAACTCACGTCTTTGCCGAATATTGAAGGACCGAAATACATGTCAGGATTCGTGGGTTCCATGTCATCGTCATCACCGTAAAACTAAATGAGAAAATGATAAATCAACGTCAGACGAGATGCGATATCAATCATATCATTGACTAAAAAGAATTTGCTTTAAATTAACACATCCTAAGTACACTACCGTAAGCCTATGAGAGCGCATACCCCTTTCTTCGCCTTGAGGTTTTGCGTCATACTGAGCAGGCCCATTGTCTTACGAGCTCCTGGGCTCAGCTCAGCTCCAGCGGGTTTACGACCCTGAACGCTGTATCTGAACAAAAATTCGTCGACAAACGAATCACCACTTTATATGAAAGAGAAAACGGGGATGAAAAGAGAATTGTTTTTCAGATCGCATAGGTTTTTATCGAATAAGTTTTCACAAATGACAAATCAAATACAAAGAAAGCCCGTTGCAAAAGAGAACGGCCACCATGACCGCGTCATCAGCGACCATTTACTGCCATCATGCATGGCGTGTTATGGCTGATATACTAGTTCATTGGCTACATGTAATATAAACGCCTCAAGGAATGCAAAATAATAAAAGTGACATTCTTTAGACGGTCGTAAAGCAGACATTTTCTTCGCACAGGCTCGAGGTAAAATAAGAACAATGAAAGCCGAGTGAAAACAGGCCCATACTTACTGACTGCCCCAATTGGACAGCGGATCTCCTCCAAACCTATAGAACGAAAACAGGAGGAAGACTAAATCAAAAGCTCTAATCAAAGCGTCAACTAACGAGAACTAATCACAACCAAACGATGCAATACGTTCGACAATTCACGAATAGTGCATTTATGTCATCAAAGCATCATCACGATCACGTACTTTTCCTGCTGTTAAAAGTAAAACAGCAAACGTACATTTTTCTGGCCAATTGTGTGACCTAAATTGAACGAATGAGTCCAAGGATGTAATGTTCTCATTATTTTCATATCTGGATAAAGGTCCGGGCTCGACAAATTTTTCCTCTTACGCCCATTCGTTCTAGGCGTAACTCAGGTTGTCAAACAGAATCATTATAACAGTCAGTTAATGACACGCACCGGTATGGCCATGTCTACTTTACCGCGCACAATGCCTGACAACTGCATGGCTGCATGCTCAGATTAAACGACCAGATTGAACTAGCCTAGTACAGTACTTACTGGCCCAGGCCTGCCATTGTCGTATTGCCCCACAATTACCGTTTCTAAATAGACAAAAAAATATTAGCTGCTTGAAATGGGATCGCATTAGAATCGCGATCATGCGTCTTTTGAGAAATTGCATAAATAGGTGGAGTGTGTGGACAATTGAGTAGAGTTCGCATCGTGATTATGGATGCTAATAAGCCCACCTGGAGAGGGGAGCTAGTAGGTCTAATTAATTCGCTCGCGTTATGCACTCTCCAGTCTCCAAGCGAGTATGCGTACCCGGATACCAGCATGAACTACTTAAAATTGCCACTCAAACAAAGCAGGCTCAATATTGCAACGCATTACCGGTACTAATAGTTATAATCGTGATGCGGGCAGATACTACAGAATCTCACTTTCGGACGACCCAAAAGGAGGGGGGGGGGCAACAAGGCTTAATTAGATGTGCGAGCCTGCGCATTTTTTTGCGCAATCGCATGACTCACCTGGAAAGCTGCGAAATATAGTATCTGTCGAGAGCGGCCTCACTATTTTACTCGATAATAAATTTACGCGACAATATTTAAGAGATTGTTCTCCAAGTAAAATAATTTCAAAACGACAACAAGGTGGACACCATCTTTTTCTGTAACTTCTTCTTCTTCAGGTTGGCGATTTCCCGCTTGCCGCGGCATACTCGCCACACCGCAGTGCAATGACTACAAAAGCCGACCGGAGAGAATCAGACGGGAGAATCAGGACAACACAATACCCAGGGGAGGGTGCTATGGGGATCGAACCCACGACTCCAAGTAGCCGTCATTGAGCCGAGCAAAGCAGAAAGCCGTGCTCGATTCACTGAGCTACCGGAGCTCCCTTTTTCCCTCTTCGCTCGACAATTGGCCGCGCGTAGGTTTCGCCTACTCTCTTGTACGATATTTTGATGATTTCTTTGATAATAATGCTCATTTAACGCTCTTTATAAATCTCAATTTATGAAAGAAACAAAAACAACTTCTATACATGGATGTTATATCGATTAAAGTTTAATTTAATTTTTTTTTCTGTCTTAAGAGCAATTAAGAATTGTTCAAATATTGATTTCCAAATCATATCCGTGAGAAAACTTATTTAACGTTTTATTTTTAAATTTGATTCAAGAGACTTGTCTTAATTAAATGGGCTTACTAACCATTATGAGTGCGACGCAATGGGTGAAATATTATTAACTGAGCATGAAAATTTCAATTAAAGAAGAACAAATTTTAAAATAAATATTTAATTTGTAGCTTTGATGGTATACCTTCGCATTTTTCAATCCTCTCAATCGAACATATGTTCGCCAAGGTCGAGAGGTTCCTGCCTGTGCAGATCACCTGCTACCAAGTGCAGGGCCCTTCGTCTCCAATCGACCACACAAACGACCCTTAACCTTTGGTAAATGTTTAGAACCAATCAAAAAGTGAATGGAAAAGACTGAATAGTGGAGGATTTGATGATCTTTAAGCACAGCTAGAAAGTATTCACCCGTGACGTCGGGGTTGCCATGGACAACGATCTTGTCGAAAGAAGAAAATGGCAAAGAACCAAGCGTTCCAGTAATGTAAGCTTATGGAATGGGGTTCAAAAGCACATATCTTCAAGCGATTCTCCAGATTCTCGACTAGTGTTAATCTTGAGTCACTCTTGAGCCAGGTATTGTGGCATAAATATGCATATAAATGAATAAGCTTAGGTTAAATTATTTCGATTTAGGCCAGTCTCACTATATACATATAACGTGAAAGCTTCTTTCACGGTTATCTTTTCATATCCATCGGAAAGCCAGAATCCAAAGTGCGTTGTACATAAAATACGACAACCTTTCTTTCGACCCCCTCCCAAATAAAGATTTTCGATGAACTTTTTCTTCCATTTGAGATGAAAAATTAAATGAATTTGCTACAGGTACTATGGAAAATACTTGAGGAAATGTAAATTGGAACATTTTAATATCTTAACGCAATATTAAACATTTAAAACATTTTAACGCAGATAAAATAGCACAAGGTTAAGAGTTAAAGCATCGTTTAAGTGTTTCCCTCTGTTCTTATATAACTTCATAATAAATGTTTTGTTATGAAGTTATATAAGTTCAGAAGGAAACACTTATTGAAGAAAAAACAACACGAACGTAGGTTAGATATTACCAACTAGAAACTCATGAACGATTCCATTTAGCCAGATTCCGGGTCGCCCATAAAGGGAACTATTTCATTTGGGGCCAGTGGTTTCTTGGCCAGCGCCCTCTTGCCACCAATCGAGCTCTTTTTTCTTCTTTGCTGACGATGACTTTTGGCTATTTTTGGTAGTCTTAAAGAAAAAAACGCGTTTCCGTTTATGTTTTCTTAAATATGATCTTTCAATCTTATATCTAGATTCGATTTTTACCGGTGCCTTGTTATGCGGGCCTCGTGCTGCAATTGTAGGCAAGCGAGTGGCATTGTTCAGGACGGCGCCATCATTTTCTTTTCTCGCACTTTTCCGTGTGGAGCGACGCGCAGCACGTTGGAAGGCAACGACATCGCAGCTGATCGCAGCAAAGCTATTTGACAAATGAGTTGAAATGACGTCATTGTTTAGCGTTCCGTTGATGTTTACATGTAGGCCTACCGTACTTGCAGCTTATCCTGTCTATTAATGTCGTTTATTTACGTCAAAAACATTAACGTTGCAAATAATGCAATACCGGTACCTGCTGATCAACCTCGTTGCTTGGGCCCATCGAATATAGATGACTTTTCCTATGAATGTGAATTTCAGAATTAATAATCAAATATAGCCCACCGTAGCCTACGTAGGCCTACAGCAGCTAGCCTAAACTAGATGTTGATTCGTATTGTGCGATCTGTATCGCGCGACGCGATTGAACACCTAAGATCTTCTTCTTCTTTCTTCTTTTCTTAACACTAATGGCTTTTCCCATCCATACGGATGCATATAAGCCACATCGCA
>JAQIYI010000022.1:0-46288 GCA_034700265.1 Polyzonium germanicum
CCCTTGTAACACGTAATTAATTAATTAATTAATTAATTAATTAGGGATAGACCCACCAGCGTAAATATTCATGTAGGCACAAGAGTACAAGATAAATCAGTTTTTGGCATTTGCAGCGTTCCTCATATATAAAAGCTTCATATTATATTGACGCTCTGACGTAATAAAATCTCGGATAATATCGTTCTTTATTTTAGATTAATTATAATGCGATTTATAATTACGCGTTGAGATACGGTAATGGTATTAAAAATAGGCTACCCGTGTGGTTTAAATACATGTATATGCTAAAAAACAAGTAAACTTAAATACTCGTCCAATATATCGCTATAAACAACTATATTTATATATATAAATACTTATATTTGTCGATAAATAGAAGCTTTTGGTTTATCTAGGGAGTTTCTGACGCGAGCATAGGGATATTCGGGACTTTGAATTGACACCATTGCATACTTTGGTCTGCTCTTCGACGCGTGTGTTTATGGTGTCATGGCGGCTAGGCCCCTTTAGAAGTTTAGATACCTTTTTCTTCATCGATTTTCGCGTTCTACTACTTTCTACTTTTGCTGATTTATTTTGAGTGGCCGCGAAACGATAATGGGACGACGCCGTAAGTCAAAGGCGAATGGAAAAATGGTGAACAAATTGGAGCCGCCTCCGCCATCTCGAGTAAGTTTTTGTTCTAAGTATTTCCATTGTAGGCCTAATTTAGGCTAGGCGCTAGGCCTAAAGGCATGCCCACATGTAGGCTGCGCGGTAGTCTTGCATTTGAAAGTTTGCAACTGAAAGAAAAAGAACTCGGAAATTATCTTTGTCTTGTTGGTCACTGTTAAACACCATTGATCCTCCCATTTAGTTCTTTGGATAATTGGATTTTAGCCCAATATTTCAGATGTACCTTATCGTGACGATTCGCAACTTTTTAAAAAAAAACGTAGGCCTAACCATGCCCCCGTGAATTTCAGGCCTCCAAAGACGATGATGACCAGCAGATGGAGATTCCTGGATTCGTCTACGATGCCGAACGACGTCGATATTTTCGCTGCCCGGCGTCGGCTGACGTGGCAGGACTTTTGCCAGCCAACTTAGCACTAATTGCTGCGGACACCTCTACTGGTACGTCGAAGAAGCGTCGATGTGACGTCAAGGATGCAGACCTGCAGCCGCACCATCGATATCCAAAAAACCTATGTCAGTCTTTGAAAGGACGAGAATTGGACGGACCGTCTTATTACTACAAGCGAACTGCCGTCGAGTGCGAGCTGCGCGCATTCTCGCCGCATTTTTCCATGCGTCCTCCTGCAGGCGCTCTATTTCATCCTGATGACACCGACTGTGTACAATTGGTCGGTGGTTGTGCGCCGAACCACCGTGTTGTGGCAATCTTAAAGGCTACCTCAAACAATTCCATCGTTGCTTCTAAGCCTGTTATGATCTTCACATTCAAGCTGGCGAAGAATCCAAACTCTAAACAGTCGACATATGAGCTTCAAAAAGGCTTGTTTTCATCGACCGTATTGTATGGGAATTTAGAAGTCTTAGAGGTCGGCATCGTGTACAACAAAGCAGCCTTTGACGGCCCTGTGCAAGCGCTAACCGCCTCCAGATATAACCTAACTAACTCTGGTCCTCAAAGTAACCAGGTCCTCGACGTAGACTTTTTTGGCGTGTACGTAAGACGGCACTAAATCTTATTAATATAATAGGTATAATAAAAGAGAGAATGAGTTTTCCAATTCACCATTTGGTATCATTAAGGTCGGTATCACTAAACAATAAGAAGTTGTCTCAACTTGAGAAAATCCCAAGACAGTCTGAAGAACGCCGTTTTTAAAAGTTCACGCATGATTCCAAGTTTCAACCTAAGAACGTACGTTAGTACCCTACACATGAAGCTGCGGTTCTATTACATTAACCCCTACGCGGCGCATCTTGATGAAATACATAACATTTACCGGAAGTGAGGGTACGCGAGATTATTTCAAATAAATACTAAAAAAATAAGCATTTTTTATTGCTGAAAAAAATATTAAAATTAAAAATATATATCATCTTCAAGAATGAAATGATTTAAAAATCCTAAAACTAAACAAGTCAAACTTCTTGCCTATTCCCCTTTATTCGTTAGTGATTGCGAGCTTAAGGTTGCTAAACTTGATTGTTATTGTTATTGTTTAATAACTAGCAAAAGGCAATAAATGCCCATACGCTAGTAAATACAAGGTTTTGAAATACACGCACTTAGGCCTACTATAAACCAGAAAACAACCAAAACAAATTCAAAGAGTAAACACACGGAAATAAAAATTCCACAATTTCATAAGCTTGCCGAAGATGATTATTATAGTCCCTGGTCGACCGAACAATAAAAGAATTAAAGCGACACATAATTCTTGTATACGGAATGGTCAAGTACGCTCTAGAGCTTGAACGTGATGAGATCGGTTTACGAGAAACACTGAAAAGATTGCTCATAAATGAACAATTATCCAAACTCCAGACTGACATTGTGAGTCAGACCAACCCCTTATGCCTACATACCGTATAAGAATTTGGGAACTCATACGTGCACGATTGCCCGTGATGTCTTAATTTTAAAACATTATACAATTGTATACAATATAGGCTCACAGCTAGGTTGTCCGAAAAAGATGGAACCAGTTTTGAATATATGAAGGCCTACATGTAACTTTTTCTTTGCATGTAGGACTACCGGTAAATCAAAAGTACAATAAGGCCTGGTTTAAACGGTGCGTGGTTTACAGAAGAAATTTTGAAGAATGCATGGGACTATGGATAGGTGGTTTCGTCATTTTCGACCGCTAGACCTATGTTTTTCATTTCTTCTAAAAGGGAAAACTGAACTTTCCTCGATATACACGTAGTTACAAAAAAACCAAATGCGTTAAGAGAAAAGTTATTAAACTTTAAAAGTGGATCTACCGATTTCGGACACCTGAGCACAATGAAGTTTCTCACCAAAAATAATCTATTGTTTATCTAGGCCTGATCAGGAACAATTACAACAATTAATGATAATTCACCCGTCGAAACGATATATGCCTAGAAGCAGCCTCAATGAGAGAAAGGTGGCATTTTTTTCGGCCGCATTTGACGAGTTTTTTCAAACGGTGGCCATCGGCCAAGAAGGCTTCGTGGAAGTCCACCTAATTAGGGATAGGCTTATAGACGTTCGGCCTGTAAACTCCGTGACCAGCATCGAACTGCGCGACGAAAATATTCATTCCTTGTGTTTCGTGGACAATGGACAAGGATTGCTTGCGGGCAGTCATCGAGGCAGCCTCTACCACTGCGACCTGAGGAGCCAGAACGCCACCGCCGTTTTCAAGATGGACAGCGGACGTCACCTGCTGTGCGACTTGAAACCGCTCCACGACGATCGCACCATCATCTGCAGCGCTTACGGCGACTACTTGGCGACGATCGACATGCGCGCTCGCAAACAGCTGGTCCGCTACGAGGAGCACGTCAACCGTGGGCGAAAGCAACGGATCAGTTTCGACGGCAACGAGCTGGTGTGCAGCGGTTACGACGGCCGGACGAGGATCTGGAACGCCATGTCCGGCGGAGCGCCTGTGGTCACCTACGAGCCGCCACCGCATTACATCGTCGATCGACCGGTGCACTCCGTCTTCACCAGACCGTCGGTCACTAGCGATGAAGCGGTGCTCGTCGTAGGATACGCGGACAGAGTTTTCTTCTACAACGCACCTCAAGACGGCACTTAATTACGAGCTGTGTGTGCGTATGCTAAAGTCCGTTCCTCAAAAGTCTGGTGAGAACAAACACTTTTTCATTCGTTGGCTTATTAAGCTTTAATTTTTTTTTCTAACACGTTTAATAAGCGCATATTGTATCTAATCAGAAAATATGCGAAAGTATTTATTACATGCAGGCCTAAACTTACAAATTTTATTTACGCTTTTCAAATACTACTACTTGAAAGGGATAATTCGTTTTAAAGTTTATTTGATTCTTGTAGCCTAGGCCTAATAACAGTAATTTAGATTCAACATAATTTCTAAATATGCCTTACTATATAACCCCATATAGTCCAATTTTCAAAAGCCATTAATTCATCTGCAGCGAAATACCCAACTGTAGTTGACCATAAATATTTCTCACGTAGGCCTAAGAATAGTTATCTGCAGTAAAATATTTAACTAGGCCTACATTATGGTGTGATCCAGGTTGAAAAAAAAAAAAAACTTTTTTCTGTTAAAAGCTAGTAGTAAAAGCAGCCACCGGAATGTTTTCTTCGGAGTCACTTTAGAGAAAATAATCTTAGATTATCCAGCTGATCCACCATAGGCTACTTATATATTTTAATTGCATTTAACTTTTCGCGTAGGAACAATGGAACATTCAGTTAATTTCAGTACCGTAGTAGTAATTGAACAATTTGGCTGATATTGCGGTGCTTGTTTTATTGAAGCCGAGAATAGGCCAATTAATCACGGGAGAATGCATGTAAGCTTAGACCTGTTAGCTAACTACATCTAGGCCGAGTGACGCCATTCTTTGAATTTCCCGTAATCAATTTAAATTCTATACCGGTATTTGAACATTTAAACAAAATCAAAAAGAAATAAAAGAAAATAGGCCTAAGAAAAAACTTTTGGAATTTCTTCGTTGTTTTCACGGAAACGTTTCGAGTACTCAAGATTAAATAAGAGTATAAACTGGTTCATGATAATTTACTAGGCTAGCTGGCTAGGTAACTTACGTTGGTATCCATAAGTTATAATGAAAACTTGAACGCAACTTCTGACTATCTAAAGTCGCGTTCAAGTTTTTCTTATAACGCTAAGAAATACAAACCGCAGGTTCTGTAATTGAATAAAGAATTACACGGATTTTTTTTCCGCGCGCGCACACACTTGATCAATTTGGTCCTCATCACTCATGAGGCTGTCAGGTTGTTGTTCTGCGGACTTAAAGTGCGTTTTTGAAGGGGCCAATCGTAGATCCAATTGCCTCCTATTTCATGGAAAACCTAGGACAAAACAAAACAGAGCATTTTCGACACACTTACTGTACATACTTTGTAGAGTTGTAAAATTTTCGGAAAAATACAGAACGATATGGAACAATTGGTATTGTCCTCCCTGTATAATGAAATCAAACCAATTTTTCAATTTTCCACTTTGACAATTATTTTTCCAATTTTTCGGGAAACATTTTCAGACCCATATTCAAAGTCTTTTGTAATCGACTGATTTTATAGACCCACCCTTGTTTCCCATTCCGTTCCGTCTTCCTTCCTCTGTTTAGCTTCTCCGCGTTGTTTCTGCTCCAATTTGAATTTGGCTTCGGTGGCCTTCTCGATGTTCCTGTATCTGAGTCCGGCTGTCACCCTGCACCACATCCTATATTCACAACATACACGCGCCAACATTGCCCGCACAAACACGCACATACACGTACATTAATTCAAAACAAATTTCCAGGAGAATATTATTATGAGTCACACGCAGTTTGATCTCACCTCCTTGACTCGAAATCCTCTTGTTTGGTGACTGGCTGCACTTGCTTTTTGATGACTGGCACAGTAGTCGTGTCAACAAACAATTCAGTCCTCTGTTAGAAGATACAAACAGATTTTGGTACTTTTATCACACAATCACAACAAGTTATGTCTTGTTCACCTAAAGACAAATAATTTTTTTCAGCTTACCCCGTCTGTCCATTTGGCGTGCATGACACCATTCCACTCGCCAGAAACGCTCAGTAATGGTTTCTTGTCGTTCGGTTGGAAGATATCGGCCGTGACTCGATGCTTTTTACCACCGTAGAAAGGCTGTTTTCATTTATAAAGATTCAAATTAAATAGGGCTCAGAGCATCTATGAATGATCGAATCGAATGGAAAATGCCTTAAGACAAAATATTTCTAGTTTTTTAAATGCAGTGGTTATTATCCGCACAAGCGAATGACTACTAGCAGACTTAAATTGGAGTTCAATTATCCCAGCTGTACGGTAAAAGTTCGTACAATAAAATTCATGCGATATTACATGGTAGGCCTGCTAGCCTCGTTATTATAAATAAAGCTTAACCTTTGTGAGGAATTCAACGTTGGCAGAATACCCGGTCTTGGCGCAGGAGATCACTGTGCTGCCGCCAAGCTCCACCCAGGGAATGGTCAAAATGGAGCTGATAACCGTAGCGAAAAACAAAATTTGAAATTTCTTTGGTTAGGCCTAACTTCAGTTAAATACATGCAGACCTACGAATTAGAGAGCGTAATCTTCACTAAAATATTGTTATAGCGACGCTAAATGTAGAACCTACCGACCGTAACCATTTGGAAACGTGAGAATGTATTCTTCGTCGTGATCCAGCAAAGAGACGCAACCTTGCCCGATCATGTGCACTCCAATGGAGAGGCCCAGAAATTTTGACTTTGTCCAGGCGTGAGCGGAGAGTGTGATACGCTTTTCGTAGTGCTCCGCGTAGAAAGCAGAAACTAGTGCATATCGTAAAAGAAAACTTTTAAAATTGAAAAATGTACAATTGGACTGGAATATTGCAAAGCGTATAAGCCCATACTTGGTGGATGGTGGGACACTTGTTCGGCGATGAAGGTCAATTGTTTTTTGCTGGCCCAAGGCACTGGACCATCGGAAGTCTTGTCCTGCATAAGATTAAAGCATTTGATCAAAAGTGCTGGTTAAATAGCGAGTTTTACATGGACAGAATGCGAAGAAAAGCTTACAATCAGCCATTAATCTCTCACCTGTGATGCTGGCAATCCAGGTACGTCCCAGAAGCACTTGAATGTTTCGCCCAAGATTGGATTGTAAGGCTTCTTGGCGACGGAACTTTTTCGTCCAGCGTGAAAGGCTGACAAATACCAGCGCACCACTTGAATCATCCGTTCTTTTGGATTGGCGCCATCCGTGATGCTTTGAAAACGTATAAAAGTACCGTATCAGTTTCTTTGGGTTCATTTATTTTGAACTTTTTTGATTTCACGTTTTCATCTGTAGGCCTAAATACTCGTATTTCAACTAGGCCTACCTGACGAAGATGTCCGGATGGGCGAAAAAGTCGGCATACATTTCGAGAAGCGACCGTCTCTCCAGTATGAAGGTCGGTAAAACAACCTGTGAATGTCACACCGTTAGTGGGGAAGGCCATCAATATTGATCAATAACAAGTTGATAAAAACACCTTGGTCAAGTCCATGCCGAGTTTGACCTGAGACAGTAGGTGACTGATGACGCTACCATGGTTCGCCACACTGCCCACTAGACAGAAAAAAAAATTAAGGAACGTCAATGAGGCTCGTTAGTCAACTAACATTTGTCGGAGATAAGTGTCAGTAGTTAATTGTCTGAGGGTATCGATTGCTCTCCGGCTGCCTAGGTCTAATCAACGTTTGAGTGAAACAGTTTGACGCAAATACTCACGATCTTCTTCTTCATCGTCTTCATAAATTGCTGCAATAAAAAGTGGACACATTAGGAGACGCACTTATAGCGTGTTACAGTAAAAGCGTCAAAACTTATCTCAGCTTTTACTGTGAACGCGTAAATTTAAATGGCACCCTAGCTAAGATAGGTTTTGGGGCATCCTTGCTTGGGACGTGCCGTTTAATTTATGCGTTCAGAGTAAAAGGTAAGATATAAAAATTTAGTTTCTGATGCGTTTGCAAGAGACAAATAGTTGGTTAATTCACACCTTGGTATTTGATCGCGCAACCTTTTATTGTAACTGGTTTGAGTCTAGTCAAACAAAATATTGCGTCGGGTTACACATGATAAAAAATGTACAGTCACAATGAGCCCCAACTGGGGAACGCGAATGTTTGAAAGAGAAATGTGTATTCGGCATAGCCACTCTTAAGACTAGCTAACGCACCATCAAAGTCGATCTTGTCCATTGAGGTTGCAACGATGCTGCCAGATTTTTCCGTCAGAGAGGACACCCTCGATGCGGACAGTTCAGTCGAGCGCTCATCGTTCCAGCTAGTAAAAAAAAAATAAAAATTGAGAAATTGAGAACCTACATAAAAGGCTACACTAACGTTGGTATCTCTAAGGGGCATAAGGAAAACTTGAACGCGATTTGAGGCTGTCTTAACCAAGTTAACTTCATCGGATTAACGTGCATGTACAATTATACATTTTAAAGACGACTCTCAAGTCGCGCTCAAGTTTTAAGGTTAATGTGGACTTCACCACTCACCACTAATTCATTCATAATGTTATATTTTTTAGGGATCCTGAGAAAATGAATTTTAACACTGATCTTTGAGGTTAATGTAAGACTCGTTTGAGTCGTTTTCTCTATCCATCCCTAGACCTATAATGGTATGAGTTTCAAAATTGCAAACATTGGAGGGTCTTCAAGGATTCGTCTACTAACGTCATGTAGCGTGTTACACGCACCCTTAATTTGCCCGCCAGAATAAATAAAATAAATTGATTTTCTTTAGCAACACAATCGGAGAGAACTTATACTGTATAATTGACTACAAGTATAAAACATGGAGGGCGAAAAAACCAATACCGTACTTTGTATTTTGTAATGCAGTTTTGTTTGTTCGGTTGTTTGAGTAAATGTAGGCCTGCTTTTACTGTCTGAATACTAAATGCATTAAATTGATGAAATTCGCGTGCAGTGAAATTTAAAATTCAAAATGAAACTCAATGCGATTCAGTCTAGAGAAAGATTTCTAGCTGTTGGAGTGTTGGTGATAGCATACCATATGTGTGCAGTTCCTAAGACAATGTTGAATGATCGGACCCTCACCTAAAAGTCCACTGGGTTAAATTTCATTCAACTTGGTATCATATTCATTTTGGCACGTGATTTCAAAAATATTTCCTTCCGAAAAAAACCTAACGTCTCATAGTGGCCATAATTATTGATCCGTTTTGAATTCTGAATTACACTTCGTTGAGGATGATTTAGAGGCAACAAAAAATTGGAAAACTGGAAATATCTCTAACCGGTAGGACGGTAGGTCTACTGAGATACTGACCTTTCAAGTTTTACGAAACTTATTTGGCCTATAGTTTGTCATTATGACAGTTTAAGAACAGTCTTATGAGTGGGACTTAATGGACCTCATTGATTGAATAAAAATCTAAATAGATTTATCTGTTTAGAGAATTATTTAATAAATCCATATTAGAGGGAAACATACAGGAACGAAAAATATAATTGGCTAGTATATTGTGGGCGGTCTAGTAGCTTGATGGCAATTAATTTGTGATTCATTCATATTAAAATTGCCATCACAATAATAATAAGCTTACATCCGTTGTTTGCTTGTTTCATTTATTATTAAATTTTAGGTCTATAATTATGTCATTCAAGACAAAGTAGTTTGTTTCTGTGAAAATGAATGTAGGCCTATCCATCATAAATTTATCAAGAAATGAAAACTGTTATAGAAATTAAAACAAGTTAAGGTGCGTATCAATTTACACTTAGAGACAAAATTTTAAAACAAAAAACGTTCGCAGCATTTTTTATTTGTCTAATTTTGGCGATTTATGAGCTTTTAATAGCAATCATGGACATAATAGAAATTTAATCCAAGCACGATCTAAACGTCTCATGAAACTAAATATTTGGATTTGATTTTTGGACTCACCCTGCGACGGCTCCTGCTTCATCGTTCGCATCGAAGAAATCCTCGTCCTCGCTGCTGGAATAGGAAGTCGGAGGAACTAAAGAACTGTTGGTTGACGACGATGCCACTGACGGAACCGCAACCATACCCGTGGATTCACCTGAAAATAAAATAAAATTAAACGAGTATAATTACAATATAAATATTATTATACCCATTTCAATTTTGAACTTTTGTTTACTAGTCTCACCTTCTGTAGTAGTAGTTATGGACGTGGCGTCGCAGGAAGCAATCGACCCGGAAGTGGCAGTAGCAGCAGCAGCAGCAGCAGCAGCGGCAGTAGTCCTCGTCGCAATGTCTTCGAAGCATTCTTCACCATGGTCCACTTCTATTCCAGAAACGATTGCCGCGTCGAAATTGATCTCGTCCAGTGGTGGCCTGGACGACCCAGGCGCAGCAGCAGCACTCGACGTCGTCTGTCCGTCCGAGGAACCTTTTACGACGATAAAAAGCGACTACGTTTCGTTAAAATAATAAGGTGAGCCGAGCCCTGTGAACGTTGGCTAAGCTTATTTCTTTTTCACTGGGTCGGGAAATTATCACAATGCTCTCCCTCCTCTTCATGTATTTTGGATCAAACAAACGTGACGACGGTGATTGGTTTGTTTATTCAGCTTGTATAGGTAGGCCTAAATGCAGGGTAATCATCGTTCAGAATCTTGGCATCTTGCCAGGCCGTAATATGCCTACTTGTAGTACCTTCACCGAATCACCGCATACAACAAGCCAAACATATGTGCAAGTGTAGACCTATACTACCACATGCGTATAAACACGGACCTAAATTACCCAAGTTAGACGCGCGTCTATGTTTACGCGAACCAGCTTCCTTCGTTCTTCTTTGTGGTACAGTAGGCTGATAAATACCGTTCACTGGATGAGCTACATTCTGCAAAAGATAAAAAAAAATTGATTAGATAATCTCAGACCTATTTTTGTAAACTAATTGTCGCTATGGTATGTGATGCAACTAATGTCCGAGCGAGAGTAGCACGTGACGAGCATGCAAAGCGCGCTTGCAGAATGAAACGTTTAGGGCCCATATATATATTGCTCGTGCAACATGTCACATTCAAGAATAGGCACCGATTTAACGGTTTTCAAGCTTCGTGAATTAATCTATTTATAAAATGTGTCATTTTTTCTAATGTTTTTTTTCCCCAACGGTCGAGAAATTAATTTGTTTTTTCTAATAAGATTCAACCCCTCAACTGCTTCAGTGCCTATTGAATTTTTATCGTGATATGCAAGTGCTTTTAACGTGCAAGTGCGATCTAAGTGCGGACAGAGCAACCAACAGCACGTGCGATTCGAGTCTGCCCTTCGCTTCGCTCGCTCGGACAATTAAAAGCATACAAGATACAATTAAGAAAAAAAAATGTTAAAAGAAACCTTTGCGATTTGTAGCAAGACTATGGAATGTTTAATAGATTCGAGCATATCCTAAACATAAATACAAACATACACAAGACGACGATTTAGTACATTTTTGTTTGAAACGTTAAATAAAAAAACTATAACTTGAATATTAAAAGGACGAGGCAACTCACTTTCGCTCGATCTCGCACTCTTATCAACTGTTCCTGCGATGCGAAGTTTTCATCTTTGTCCACTTTGTTGTCAAGATCCTGATTTAAAAATTCAAAGTGCAAAATTAAATAGGCCTATTCAATAATTAACAAAATTTAATACGTGTTTAATACTGTTTATGCATGGAAAGTATTTACTTGAACTTGATTGATCATAATCTGAAGGAATGCATCAGTTTCAGTTAACTTCTTGTTGAAGTCGTCCAAAGTGGGAACAGGAAACTTGGGATCCCATTTCTGTTTTTAAGCAAATTAATTTATGATTTTTTTATTAATTAACAGAAAATAAATAATCTTATAAATAGTCTATTTTATTAGATAGGCTACGAGCGTGTTTACCTTTTGCATCAGTTCGGAATGACGATGTCTGACATCGTCCAAAGCGCGAATCCACCTTTCACGCTCAGCGGAATCTTGAGCTTTTATTTTAAACAGAAAATAAACATTTTACAATTACAATTTAGAGGCGATTGCCTCTAAATCTTATCTAAATTAATATAATTACTTTGTCCAAACGACTTCTGAATCTAATAAGAAACAAATTTTGAAATTATTAACTAGGCCTACCTTGGAAGTGAAACATCTTTTCGTCGACGGTGATATTGAAGGTGCATTCGTCGTCATCAATGCTGATCATAGCTCCCTGGAATAAACAAAAATGAATTCATTTACACTCAAACAACTTGCAGATAAAGTGGAAAAGTTTCGAAGCAGAATAATGATTCTTTCTTTGACCTCTCACCTTCAGGCGGACACAACCTCTTCTCGTTCCTTTGGCCATCTTTTCTTTCGACTGTTCTCAAAAAGCAAAAGTGGTAAGAAAAAACTAGGCCTACTGTACATGAGGAAACTTAAATGGGACCTGCATGATTTAAACTTGTAACCATGCCAAAAATGCAATTAGGCCTAATTTATTTTTAGTGTAAATTAAGTGATCAAATCAAGTGTGCAATGTTGCAATCTTAATTATCTCGTCCGAGGCCTATTATTATCTTTTGAAGCAATTGAGCAAGCTAACCAAGGTCACCTCTTGTAACCCCTTTTTTTCTAAATTGGTTAGGCCAGTTACTATCAGTACCGTAATTGAACGACGTACCTAGGCCCATTTTGGGCCTATATTTTAGCTAGGCTACGACTACCTGGGAGGCTAATTTAGGCTAGGTAGTTGAACTTATTGAACTAAAGCTTGAATAAGAAGGCCATAGCTGCCATAATCCTCATAAGCTGAGTAATATGCCTAGTGATGGGCAGTCAGTGCGGGCAGATATTAAAGAAGAGATTAATGATGTCAAAGTGGGTTTGATCAAAGACGGTAGGTCAAAGGTGGTAGTCTTTCGTTTGATGTCGGTTGTGTTTATACCGTGAAATAGGACAACAATCCTGCAGCGTCGTCCAGCACGAACCATCGGTACTGCGCGGCGAGAAATCAAATTAATAAGTCAAACAAGAGTTCATTTTCATCATTAATGTGTCGCGAGCGTTTATTTGACTGTATTTTACCTGCCAGCCCTTCACGACGTTGGTCCATTTCATCAGCGGACCTTCCTTCACAGCCGCCATGTTCACTTTATTTTATTTTTTTTCCAGTTTCTTTCTTTGGCCACCAGATGGCGCAATGCTGATATTTTTCTATTTCCGTTTCCGGTTTGGATTTAAAAAATTTATCAGCTTTTTTTTGGATCGTAATTTTTTCATGTTCAATCTGAAATTTTTGAAGATTAATAAGCGATAAAAACAACAACAAAAAAGGTGACGCGAATCTTTTTCGGACGTCGGTCGCCAGGAATGGAGAGTCGCGGTCATCGAAGTGAACGAGGAGGACGCGATTCGCGTGCCGCGCTGTCGTACGTGGTGAGTGCCGATCAGCAGGAATGGCCGTCGCTCGACGATAGAACTAGGCCGAATCGGTCGAAAACTGAACAATAATTCATTAGATCGCTATCGAAGGTCGATCTGTCTGTGTTCAACCAAGTTCTCGTGGTGTCGGCGTTTTTTCTCCTTCCGGTATAATTGCAGTATAATTACGGTATTAATCGCAGGCAATTTGGGTCCCTGAATTCCTGAATAAGCCTATCTCGCAATTCCAAAAAGCCGGAAAAAAAATCTTTACGAAGGGGCTAGTTGCATATGGACTTCTCCGCATGGATTTGTCCGCATTGTCCAAGCGAGCGAAGGACTTGACGATTCAAATGGTAGGCCTAAGTGCCCCCATGTCTGTCAGTCCGCTCGACCGCTGGAGAGCAGGTCGAGAGAATTAAACATTTACACTGCATTTAGTTCGTGTTTAATTATTATCGTGTTTTATTATAAATTCTGGTGGTAATCGACTCCTCATATAAAACTTTTATATGAGGAGTCGTGGACCTCCAGAATTAGGCCTACGGTACATTAATTTAATTTAATTATTGGGTTAGTTATGTTTTTTGAGATTCTTATAAAAAACGGAACAAGAAATATTAGATTGCCATGGCGGAAAATTCTGTTTCAAATACTTTTTTTTCTAGGCCTAGGCCTATCTCCATCAACCGTTTAAAGGGGAAGCGACACCGATTTTCAAAACTCATACTCCACGATAATATTTTTATTTTATCTCGTTCTTTCCTAATTAGGCCTACAGAAAATATGATCTTTAAAAATGAAATGATTTGAAAAACCTAAAGCTAAAAAAGTCAAACATTTTGTCACTCCCCTTAAAAATTAACGTTCCATTTGTTACATGCTAGGAGCGCATTCGCAAGGCAGTTATTTTACGTGCATTTGGTTAGCGATTTTGGTCCACACCAATCGGATTCAGAGACCTGAACTACTTACATTGTATAAGTAGGCTGCTTGACTACTTGTGCATTATGAAGGCCTGCCTATTTTTATGATGGTCTTGTAAACTGCAATTGTACCTAATGTTTTCTCATTTAATTAGAGCAACGTTACAGCAAATAGCTAATAATTGGGCTATAATTAAGCCCTGGTAACCAATCTTGAATGGCCACCGTGATGAGAAGGCATCGCTCGCGAAGAAAAAGAGCCGCGCTCACTTTTCTATCGAACATCTCGTTAGACGGTACATTCAGTGATACCAAGTTGGCTCTGTTGTCGCGAATATCATCGAAGACGGCCACGAATGCCGACGATGACGATGCCGAAGATATCGAGAATGTCATCGCGACCGAGATGACGTCGGAAAAAGCTACGTCTTGCTCGTCGGTCATCGACGTGGACGTCGACCCTGAGGAACTGCGCCGCCGACGTCGCAAGCATAACGACAAGGCATCATCGACGTCCGGCTCAATGTCATACTCCAGACAAACGACAACCACTACGATCTGTTCCGCCATGCTCGCTGCTGTCCAACATGATGATGACGACGGCGGTGTCGAGACTAACGCATATTCGTCGGTTCAAAACAGCGATTCGGCACGCGAGAGGTATGGGTAGCCTATTTTCAAAAGTCAAAATAATTCATTTATTAAAGGAATAATAACAATCAATTTGAATAAATTCAACTCTTTTTTTATTTGATTCATCATCTATTTCTTGGAATATACCGTATTTGAATAATATTTCCAAATTGGTTGATTCATTCTCCAGTAACATTCATCTAAAATTTTAAATCGAACTTACGCCTTTCTGGTTTAGGCCTACATGTAATGGTGGCCCAGTCTGCCAGTCATCATCCTAAAAGAATGGCCGTAAGTTTAAAACCTAACCGTATTTTGTGATGAAATATAAATTAGGCCTAAATGCCAATAAAAATGGCAAAGCTGATTGTTATTATTCCGTTAAGTTTCAACATTAAAATCTCTCATGCGAACTCATTGCGTGACTAACGTAGGCCTACTTTTCTCACATGATTTATGATAGTCCCCAAAAGTGGTCACGCGATGAGCTCGTACAAGCATGCGAATTTAACGGAAATTCGCATGAAAAATTCGTCCACGCCTAGACCATGTGAAACCGACTTCCAGTTTGATTCGCATTGTGTAGGCCTAATTTGTTTTCATGCTATCCGATTCAACCTTCTATGCTATGCTTTACATGCATACGGTACGATGTAGTGCGAATCTAACTTGACTACGGTACAATTTTTTTTTAAATTAGGACTTTAAATATATTTCCACTCGGCATATCGCAAATTAGACACCTTTAGTACCGTGTTGCAGTAGGCCTATGCCGTTTGCATGACTTTAGTCTAATTTACAATAAACCGTAAAGGTTGTAAATCTCTGCTTGTTACTTCATGTCACCAAAATGCGCGATCATCGATCATAAAGCCGGTTCTAGCGAGTCCAGGTGAGATTAAGCTGTTTAATGTGATCTTTTTGGGCAATAAACTTTATAGCATGTCCCACTATAGGCATAGGGATATGCCTATGCCTAGGCCTATGTCTACTTTTTTTGTTTAGTTTTTTTTCTGCACTCTAGATGAGGCATTTTAGGCTATATTTAATTAGCCTTGTCACATTATTGATTTAGGCCTATATGAAATTAATCAATTGCCTAACTTAATCGACTAGGCCTACGTGTAGGCCTACATGTAGACATCAGCAGATGTAACTTATAGCCAGTCATATGCCTATGGCATATGTCAGTGAATGTTCACTGTAGGCATGCAATGCCCTGCATGTAGAATATTTTTGTTTATTTGTTTTTCTTAGATAAAAGCTTACTGAACACAGAGTCCATCTTGTTAGAAGATATTAGATAAAGGCCTTGTTTAGATAACTAGCCAATAACTAGGCCTAGGCCTATACATTTGTAAGTTATTGGCTTGTTAGACCTAATTAGGAATTGACGAGAATCGACACTTGCATCAGTTTTTGTGAAACGAACACTCGGGTTTATTATCGATGAAATTTGAGACAAAATTAGCAAAACAGTTTCATAGCTGCTACTGCTTCATACACAAGTCCCTGGATACCCGAACTGTGCAAACAAATGAATGTTATGAAAATAAAATAGGCCTAGGGTATATCGCCTACTCTCAGCACCCGACTCATGGATTGAGCGAGCCAGGGTCTATGGTCTATATTTAGGCTTATTGATTCGTACATTCCAGAGAGTCACGTGACGACTGAGAACTATCTAGTGAGTGTCTCATTTAAATTCATTGAATTCCACTGCAAGGTAATTAAGGGCTTATAGGCGGCCTATAAAATTGCCAAACACGTAGGTCTACCGCTGGCTAAACAAATAGCCTTCAGGTTTTAATAACCATCATCAGATGGTGTATTGATTCCATTCGGCTTCGTGTCACAGTCTGACACTTGAGTCGGTCTTGAGTGGAAACTGAAAGTCTAAGCTTAATGAGTTTTGTGCCGGCTCACGAATCTCTTAACTTTCATGGGTGTTGAATAGACCTATACTTGAGCTTGACACCATAATGGCAGCTAGGCTATTAAAAAGGCCTTTTAGCGATGCTGCAACGATACGTGACCTATCTAACAATGGCTGCGTGTTTATTATCATCTCCATACACTCTCGTGCTTCCCGTGCACATACTCAATATTTAATTAGCTTTGCTTGCGCGTTAGATCCACGTGTCTTGTTGTGGAAGAATATTTTATCATACAGTACATGTACGGTGCTATGCAATTATTTTTTAATAGTTTATAGAAACCCAAAAAGAGCCGTTTTTGGCACCAAAGAGACTCTTTGGTTGGCACGCACGACATACTGTAGGCTCTACCTGAAATGGAAATGCATTAATTAGGCCTACAATCCCTACATGTATTGGTGGCCCGCCAATAAACGATTTCATGTGTTGCGGTCGAATCATCATTTCAGGAATGGTGACAAGAGATCATCTCTGCGCATGCGTTATGAATTTATAAATCGTAGTGCCTGTGAAAAGCTGTAGATATCGAATGCAGATGAAATATCAGTTTCTTGTTTGTTTTTTTTCTTCTTTTTTGTGTTTGTTTCTGTCTCATATACAGGGATGATTGGCTAGACCAGTCTTGCCCCAATAAGGCGCTTGCACACTGCGGACACCCTGACTTCAAGAGGTAACACTTTTGTGCACGTTCAAAGTTGGCTATTGTGTACAAATTGGCCTTCTGTGCTTGACAAAATCACGAGCTCCATGTATTGTAGGCCTAGCCGTCCCTTTTAAAAGGACGGAAGTCCTATTCGGGTTAAGGAAAAGAACAATCTTGAATTGGAGTAAATTTGATATACCTATGACGCTGTCTGCATCAATTGGCTAGAATTGTCCAAAGAATCTTCAGCACGATTGCAAAACTATTAAACTAATTGATTCATGGTGTGATCATCGTCACTATAAAGACAGTCTAGGTGACCATGCGATCACGTCTTAGTAAGACGTGACATCTATGAGTCAATCAGCAATGAGGATTCCAGCACCGTGCTGGGTAGACTTGCACGATCTAGGCCTAGTGTAGACAGCGCCACCAATAATATTGGAGCTTGATGGAGCTTAAGCTGAAGCATGACGATCGAATGTCGCATTGTTGCCTTATGCATGCAACTATTTTAAATATGCCGCAATGCTACACGTAGCTAATGACCCGAATCTACTAGGCTCGATTTGTTTAACATGTGTTCGTGCCGTACGTGAACAAACGCCCAAGAGCTTACTTTTGACATTATGCGCAGATCGCTTTCAATCGCACTGTTGTTGACTTGTCGTTTTCGTGCAACGTTGCCGTTCAAGAGACCATTTTCAATTAAACATTCATATACGAGTGTGATTGCAGACGCAAACCTTTTATTTTTTCTCTCTCGTTCGATATCATCCACGACCCGTTCAATGGTTTAGGGCGAACACGATGACGTCGGAGCGAGAACGCGGTTTCTCGAAGGGAGCTCGACGCAAACTTCACCACCAGCAGTCTCTGCAGGCTGCGGGCGACAGCAAAGAGAGTCTAGGTAGAAAACAAGCCATCATCAAATTTTTCTTTTTTACTTTTGATTTTCGGCTTTTGTTTTATATGGGCCGGCTGATTTGAAGGAATTCTGAATGGAAAATCTGGTGTGCACTGTGCAGGTGGGAGAAGTCGAAAGACTTCCGGTTCCGTGTCGGACTCGTCGACCAACTCCGGACGCGAAGTTCGATTCGAAGTCCTTAGCGGCGGCATCAAGGAGCCTTCCATCAAAGACGAGAGGTGATCTCACTGTGTGTCTTAACAAGCTAGGCTAACGAGCGAGTTTTTTTTTGTTTGTCTAAATGTAATTCCCCGCGCCTGCAAGTATGACGATCAGGGGGATAATTTTCAGCGTAAACTAATTAATTAAATTACCGTAATTAGAATATTTTGAAATCATTAAATGTATTTTTACGGGTTTTTAAAACCTTTTTACGGTAATTTATTTACGTTTTTTTTTTGTACATGTAATCGTCATTTAAAATACCCAGATTTTTTTTACATTTATTAATTCCTGAATTAACGTTGATATAACAATGAGCAACACGTTGAGCTTTTTTAGTCCCTCCCTTACTTCCTATGTTCCTTCGTCGCTATATTCCGTCCTTCCTTCCGTCCTATAATCCTTCCTTCCTTCCTATATTCAATATTGTTCACATGCGGTTGTCGTTTACAGAGTTGTTCTAGTGTCATCACAGAAAATACCGTTTCTTGTCTTTTCATCCTTGCCGTACACGAGGAGGATCAACAATTCCGCCCTGAAGTGAGTGTCTTGTCTCTCTCTTCAACGCAAAATACGCTTGCTGCACAAGCAGCTAGCACGAGTGCACAACCAACTATCGCTTTCTCTTTCTCTAATGGTGGTCCGACGTTAGACGTCCATCATATGCACCGTCAGAATTCGTGACCATCGTTGAACACATTTTTTACGGCTTAGTTGTTTAAAGCTTAGAACCTTGCTTGAACTACAGTATATGCCTAGGTTACGTACTGCAAGGCATTTATTTATAGGATATACGAGTAGTTCCAAAATAATATATCCTTTGATGACAAGAGGATTTAATTGAACGCCTCCAACCGTATCAGACCGACACAGATTAGAGCTTGTCTTATTTAAGTCAGCGTTTTGCAAGTCAGGATTTCCATATTGAATTCAATCTGCTGAATGTTCGTGCGAAACCCATAATTAAACTCAATTCCACTTAAGTTTACTTAAATCAAAATTCAAAATTCCAATTCTCACCTGCAAAACGCTATCTTGAGTAAGACAAATTCAAGTCTGTAGCTAGTGATAGGCCTACGGGCCTAAATCTTCGATAAACATTTTCTTGGTGTATAGGATTTTTACAAAATATCTGTTCTAGTTTTTAAATATATTAATTAATTCATTTATTAATTATTTAATATATTATATTACATATTTCTCTCTTGACAAAAATATTTTGCAATTTATCTTCGTGTGGAAATGGAGTAGGCCTAGTAGTTTTTATTCATTCATTTTTGTCGGTGGACAGGGGGGGGGGAGATAACTGTGTAATCTGTCTGTTTTGATTTGTCATTCCCGCCTCCCTCTTCCTACACAACTGTAATACAGACATATTCGCACAATCAGTCACGATGTCGTAATGTGGTTACTGATTATGGATTTATTTATTTTTTGCTTTTTATCAGAGGTGATCTGTCGAAACCGGACACGAATCGACGGAGACATGCGTCGTCCAGTGGACGTCCCCTGTCGGCGATCAGTGACGGTGTCGATCTCTTCGACTTGCTCGGCATCGAGAAGGGAGAGGACGGACAGGTATGGCTTGCAGAAAATTATTCGTCTTTGAATAATTGCTTTGATGCTTAATGGCCTTGTGTTTTTTGTGTTTGTGTACAGGACGTGTCGTACAGTCAGCTTTTAGTGCCATCGAGATCGTACTGTCCTCGTCGTTTCCACTCGCAGGAGGGTGAGTTCCTCAATTCTTCGATGCCGCTTGGAAGTCATCCGATTCATTTAGCCCGTGGCTTCTCGTGCGATCCCAGCGGGTCGCAGCGACAGACATTAATTCAATCGGCGGCCCTCAAGTCGGTACAAATTATGCCGAGCGTCGGATCTCCTACCGCCGATAAACGTAATTCTTTTCGCGTTATTATAAAGCGTGCATCTAAGCTACTCTGTAGTTACTTTTTTGAATGTCTAAACGCAGATTTCGACTTCGAAGAGTTTCCAGTTTCTGTAGCGTCGGGCCTCAATTCTTCGGCTCATTATTACTCGCCGAGCCTGCTCGACGATCCGGAACTGATGGCCGGAAAACATCGAACCGTTTTGACTTTTTCTTCTTACATGGTCAGTATAATCTTCACACTTTGTTTAGTTTAATCAGAATGTCATTTTTTTTTTCGTTTCTGGCTTTGCAGACTTCTGTGATAGACTATGTGAGGCCATCCGACTTAAAGAAGGAATTAAACGACAAGTTTCACGAACGTTTTCCGCACGTTCAGTTGACTCTGAGTAAACTAAGAAGGTGTTTTTTTTATTGTTTTTTTAATTTAAAAAAAAAAAGTAAAACCTGCTAACGAATTTTTTTTATTCCAGTTTGAAACGTGAGATGAGAAAAATAGTGAAAAACGAGGTATTCCATTCAAATATTTATTTAGACAATTGAGTCCAATTGTTAATCAATTTGTTTAATTGCTTTACTTTTAGTGTGGAATCGATCTTCTTACTGTCGCCCAAGCGTATGTCTTCTTTGAGAAACTTATTCTAAAGGTACGCCTACCGTAATTCCATCAAGTACGTGCATGTAACGAATTTATTTAAGTTGTCATAGCCAGTCTTGCTTTAATCAGACGTTAATCAATTTTTTAATCGTTCGTTTAATTTGCCAGAATTTGGTCAACAAGCAGAACCGCAAACTATGCGCGGGTGCGTGCGTCCTGCTTTCGGCCAAGTTGAACGACGTCAAAGGTGTCGAATTGAAAACCCTCTTTGAGGTTTGTTTTTGTCATGTTTTATTGTCCAACTCATTTGACTAGATTCATTTATCTGAGAATATGACATTTATCTATTCGGAGAGAATGGAGAAATGACGTCATCAGAGCTAGCCTGTCTTGGGATTTTTTAAAGTCGAGACAGCTCTAAAAGTCATTAGTCATTGCAGATTAATTGTTTATAGGCCTACATTTTTTTTTATTTATTAATCATTTATTTATCTATTTCATTTATCTTTTTTATATTTATTTATTTATCGACCCCATTTAACTTTTGTTAATTATTTTGTTTATGGTTTGTGCAGAAAATCGAGGGAACATTCCGTCTGAATCGACGCGAGCTTCTGTTCTCAGAGTTCGCAGTTCTGGTGGCGCTCGAGTTCTCGCTGCATTTGCCGACCTGGGAGATCTTTCCACACTACCAGCGCCTTCTCTACGTCTCCTGACCTTCCGCCCCGACGTTGCAGATCACGTCCACGATCGACTGCGTCAGTGCGTGCTTATGACTTGATCGCGTGCGGAAAGGTACCGATACTCGGTGATCTGAAACCATATGCTGGATTCTGTTGAGTTTGTTTACGGTAAATCAAGATTTAATTGTTGTTGAGAAGGAGTTTTATTTTCTCCTAATTGTATTGAGCGAGAATTTAGTATTTTATCCACAAATATATGTATATACACTATACAGATATTTGGATATTTTCAGCGCGAGTCATTCTAGTTTATCTGTGTTGAAATTTATTTAGATATAATGTGCAAGTATCATGGGGACCATAGACTACTGTAGATTCCATACTTGTTATCGCTAGTGATATGAGGATAAAAGGACATTAGTTGTAGGCAACTAGGCACATACATTGATTTATTGGCTGTAGAAATAATATTGCTCTACAATCTACATCTGTATTATGTAGCCACACTTACTAAGTGGACACTTAAACTATTGATCTTGTATCATGATAGCGGCCCGTACCTTTAATTTACCTAATGAGTAAAGACGTCATGAAAAGTCCAATCGATTGAACTATAGAACGCTAATCGAAATATTAAGCCAACATCTGCGACCAGATACTAATTTGAATGTATGGACGAGACGTTTTAAGTTGTCAAACAAATTAAGATTCCCGAAATCTTCCCCTCCTTTACCTTCTTACTTGTTTTACGGACCTAATCTAGTGTACTAGAAATGTACATGTATTAGATGCATGGTGAGTTGACTCGAGAGGTCGCATTTTTTAACCTATAAGTACTCCGAACTAATATTTGTAGGCTTGCCGTAACATTGCTGTGAAGAATGTTAATGATCCGATTGTGATATGTCCGTAGATTGTCGCTGAACATTCTGCAAGTCAGCAGTGTGTTTCGAGATTTAATCAAAATGTATTTGGTCCACCTATAGGAGAGTATAGGCCTAGGCTATTATTAGGAATAGTATATTGTAAATAAATGTAACGCGTAGGCTTGTTTTAGCTGATTAAAAGTTAAGCATTACCTAAAATATATACCGGTAATTGAAAATTTAAAAATTACAAAATCAAAATTTGAATCACGCGCCAACAACATGACGTCATCATTACCTCGTGAGACTGCATCGCCAATGAAAACATGTGATGTGTCACGTGTTCAGTTGCATCATGAAAGCCGTGCATCGTCGCCTATATAACTCCAGCTTTGGAAGTGTACACGGAGAAGTCGTTCCTCGTCACAAAATGCCATCATCCAGAGTTAAAATCGCGATTTATAATCCAAAAACATCCGTTAAAACAAAGTGTCTTATCTTCGCGATTTAATTTAATTCGTGGTAAAGAGAGTAGTGCATTTTTTTGTGTCGGCCAATTTCGTCCTACCTGCGTCGATCCTTCAGCGCGCGCCATTTTTCCGGAACAAAAGCAACACGGTAATACGGTAAGATATCATTACATTCTTTAATATCTGCCCGCACAATTTATCCCTGCTCATGCATAACCTTATTGTAATCGTCGTCGTTTGAGGTTTGAGCACAATTAATTCTGGTGTTTATTTTATTTTATTGTCAAATCACGTACCATCAGTATACATGTACTGTACGGGAATATACAATGTATAATTGTACATGTAGGCCTAGGCCAACTCAAACAGGGATCGTGGGAATTAAAGCCGGTTTCATATGGACGAATTTTGCTGCGAATTTCCATGCGAATTCATGTCGGGACTACTTCCTCATATGTTAAAATGGTCACGGGATGAATTCGCAGCAAAGATTTGTCCATGTGAAGCAGCCCATCACATTTAAATTAACCAATTGTAATCAAATAACACGAATGAATGCATAGGCAGGAAAAAGGCGAATTCGAAAATAGTTGTCAATTTTTTTAAACATCATGGCCTATGAGCTAAGCCATTTATATATAAATTTTTTTCACTTTATCCATTGCCCTAGCTGGCTTGCTTGTCGATATCGTTAGAAAGACTTGGCGCTCATTTCAAATACCTAGAGTAAAAAATAAAAAAAATGCGTTATGCCTGGTGCTATAAATCCGGCATATTGTCTTAATAATGGAGTAATTTAGTAGCAAATTGACACTCGCTTTGCGCTCCAATCTGTGCGACCGTGTAGCGCGGCACTCCGTCCGTATAAAACGGCCGAAGTGCGGCTAGATCCGGCAACTATGCCGCCTCCTCCGGGCCCCGGACCACCCGCTCCGTAGAGTGAGATGGGCTGAGAGCGTGTCACTTGTAGCGCGGTCGGTTGCTCGATGGTTGACAGTCCACTTGATGAACCTTTGATTGCAATTAAATGGCATCTGTAAGTCGATCGATTGCGTCTAATATTTCTGGACATTGCTAGCATATGTCATGGTACGGTCGGTATCGCGTTAATTAAAACTTACCCAAGGCCAGGAATCCTCGTGGCGTTTCTATGCCGTTGAATCTTTGCGTCCAATCGTTGTGCGACTGACTAGAGACCATCTTCTGTCCTGAACAGAGAATTCAAAGGATTAGATTTAATTTTAAACTTGCCAAAAAATATATGCCTACTTTGATTTAATTCGCACCTGTGACGTAGCGTGCTCTGTTCAGATACTGTTGTTTGGCCGTCAAAATTGGCCGACCGTTTGAATCGCGACGAGTCGAAGCTGCTGCAGCCACTGCTGCTGCCGCCGCTGCTGTCGACGTTGATGGCTTCTCGTTTTCCTTTGCCGAATTTCGCTCGCTGTTTCGACGACTTCCACCAACACTCAGTCCACTGTTCATGTTCAGGTCAGAGGAGGTAGTAAAGGAATCAAGACACTTGTTACGTCCTTATTTTTTCCGCATTTCCACATTCTTTTTTTTGTCCACATTATTTTTCTCATACGGTACATGTATGATTGTATGTCCACTTCGCGATTAAAATTCTTTCCAAGCTACAAGTATATTCATCGATGAAATAAGAGAAATTGCTGATTACATAAGCACTCACTCGAGAATGTCCGAAAATTCATCGTCTTCGATGGCTGATTGTCCACCAGCAGATTTGTCGGTTTTCTTTACTCGATCCGGTCGTTCCGCCGCAAAGTTATTGGTGCCGGCCACTTCTCTCGTCGATGATCGACTCTGTTGACCCCATCTTCTCCTATTGGCCGTCATTGGTTGTGCAGTGGAATGTTCCTTATATTATATGTAATTAATTTATGTAAATGCCTTTTGAAGCAAAATGGAACTTTCTTTGGAGGAGAACTTACTTTGGCCGTGGGTAGTTGACTCGATTGAGTAGGTACAAACGACGTCGGCGGCTCGATAGCGCGGTTCTCCGTCCTGTCCACGAGCGGACGCACGGCAGCAGTTGTCATCTTGGCCTGAACCTGAGACTGAGCTGCTTGACTCACCATCATCGCCGCGTGAACAGAGTTGTTGGACGGTCGCGTCACGCTCCCAACATTGGGCGTTCCCAATTGGAAGTACGGATACCTCAGCGACTTGAGCAAATAATGTCGCACAATTACAAGGCTGCATGGTATCACGTACACTATGTCTTCAGATTGACTCAAGCTCGCACCTTATTCAATAAATTTTATACCGGTATTCAATAAGACAAATATTCTTTTTTTATTCAATAATAAGACAAAATTGATTCTTATGCTTTGAGAGTAACAAATTTGGTGTTAGAAAAAGAAATTGCAGAATAAATTCTTTTGAAGGCTATTTGAAATATGAATTCTCAAGTCTTGGCTTGAGTCAGTCTTGAGCCACAGTGGAGAAAGACTAGGATAACCTACCTGCACGGCTGTGGGCCTTTTAGATGGGCTCCACTTGAGACAATCGCGAATGAGGATGGCGGCCTCCTTACTCGCGTTCGGAACCACCTGTTCGATCGGCGTCTCCGTGAACTGCGGGAATTTGAAGTTCATGGCAGACGCCAGCTGATGACCCTCTGGCCAGTCCTTCTGCAATCGACATTCGACAATAAACAATGATTCAATGAGCAGAGGCTTAGAAAGTCAATGGGAGTTAACTTGGGAGCTGAATAAAGCTAATTTGGATACTTTTATCCAAATTTAATTATTCAAATTGACCTTTGGCGTTTAATACTACTCCAGACCTTGTTTGGTGTTCCCAGGATAGAGCAGATCTTGTAGATCTCGTCGATTTCGCTGCTTCCCGGGAAGAGCGCTCTGAACGTGTAGAGCTCGGCAACGATGCAACCGACTGCCCACAAATCGATGGGCGAACTGTACGTCGTCGAGCGTAGCAGAACCTCTGGCGCTCGATACCTTCAAGAATGACGAATTTCCATATTAGTTTACAGGTCTACCGGTATTTTTAAATTAATTCTAGAACTTAGCATAGTCTAACCATCGGGTGGAAACGTAGTCCGTGTAGGGTGGTTGAGATCGAACTTCTCGAGCCAGCCCGAAATCGGCGATCTTGATCAATTCGGTGCCCATGCATAGTAGATTCTCCGGCTTCATGTCGCGGTGGAAAAAGCCTTAATTGGAAGAATTTCATTTTTTATGAATTCTGGTTTCTTAATTACCGGTAATCGAATCTTAAGTCCAAAGGATAAATTAAGGAATGGCTTACCGTGTTTATGCATGAACGCTAGCCCTTGTAACACTTGGTAAGTGATGTTGCGAATAATCGGCTCCGGAAAAGGCTTGTCCCTGTTATTACAAATAGTTGGGCCTATAAAGACATGCAGTTCTAGGCATATAGTTGATTAGTTGATGTGTCAATTCATTCATTACCGACTCTTGATGAGCTGATACAGGTTCTCCTTCATGTATTCGAAAACAAAGTATAGGGTGTCGTTCTCTCGGACAACTTCCTTTAGTTTGATGACGTTAGCGTGACTCAGCTTCTTCAGCGACTAAATTGAAGGAATTTAAAATTATGGAAATTTAGCGATAATAATTTAGAGAATTCTTTCGAATACAAACGTATTAATTATGACGTGCTCTCAGTATATGCTAGAACATGAATATTTTGGAGAATCTTAGCTCAACAAATTCATGTTTTTTTTTTTATTATTTTATTATTATTATTATTAAAGTATTAAGAAGGCAGGGGGTATAAACCCGTGTGCCTCCAATAAGGAAATATTACAAAATCAGTGATTAATAACGTTATGATTAAACAAATAAACAGTCGCATCTGCAAGATTGTGTAGATTACAAGGTACATTGGGCGGTCGGTAATAACTAGCGATTAAAAAAGTTATTTGAGCCAATTGGACCCTACACCAAATTTGTCCGCCTACCAATTTAGGGATCACGGTAGCATAAAGTTGAGTGGAAATAGCTAGAAGGACCCTTCCCCCGAAATTGTCCCTATCTGCTCGGAATATATTATACAAATTCATATTAAGTTCAGAGTCCAGGAAATCACTACCGATTCTTGTCTCCGTGATACCAATGATAAGGGGTTGATGGAATTCCATGATGTGATTAAGTTCGATTAGTTTAGACCTGAGACCATTTATGTTTAAATGTTTTAATGTAGTTAGATTTAACTAGGTTAGGATCGAGACACGTTTTATTCTAAACTGTTTTATTTAATTTATTTACGTGAAAAAGCCATTTCCATTTTATTTTCTCATCTTTCTTTGACCAAAGTGCAACCGCTATTTGCGCTGGTGTCCTTCGCCAGACTGCAACAACGCAATCAAGGTTCAGTATGTTGAAGCGTGTCCCGTCAAATGCAATTGCGGCCACACTTTCTGGTAATTTGCCTGCGTGGCCCTCGTAGTTGGTTTGCTTCTGTTTGTAATTTTGGTTTACTTTAATCGATAGCTTTGCGTGCGGAGAGAACTGGCACGATCCTGTCAAGTGTCACCTGCTGAAGAAGTGGCAGAAAAAGTGCGACGACGACAGCGAAACGTCCAACTGGATCGCAGCTAACACGAAGGTCACTTGACGTCAAAATTTGATTTTTAAAAATATAATATAGCTAAAATTGCTCGATGTGCCTTTGCGCCGGTTAAGGAATGTCCTAAGTGCAACGTGACCATCGAGAAGGACGGCGGCTGCAACCACATGGTGTGCAAGAATCAGAACTGCAAGGCGGACTTCTGTTGGGTGTGCCTCGGCCCGTGGGAGCCGCACGGCTCCTCGTGGTACAACTGCAATCGCTACGACGAGGTGGAGGCGAAAGCAGCGCGCGACGCGCAGGAGCGATCCAGGGCGGCGCTCCAACGATACCTCTTCTACTGCAACCGCTACATGAACCACATGCAGAGCCTCCGCTTTGAGAGCAAGGTGCGATTACTTTAGAGCTTTGAGTCGCCAAACTTGGCGGAAACCTCTGGCACAGATTGCGTCAATCGCTGATTTTCGCATTTGCAGTTGTACGCGTCTGTCAAGGACAAAATGGAGGAGATGCAGCAGCACAACATGTCATGGATTGAAGTTCAGTTCTTGAAGAAGGCCGTCGACGTACTCTGTCAATGCAGACAAACGCTCATGTACACCTACGTGTTCGCCTACTATCTGCGCCGGAACAACCAGTCTGTCATCTTTGAAGTGAGTTCAACGTTTTTCTTAATGCGCCAACAAAGATTCTTCGAAACATCGGTTCATTTTATTTAAATCCTGAAGTCCTTCAAACCCTCGTGAGTATGTTTCCCGAGTTGAACTCATCTCTGGATTACCCGAGCTTTCAGAAGTTGACGTGGCAACCAATTGCTTGAGCGTTTTTAGATTTTCTTGCATTGATCGACCTGTCGTTGTTTGTATCGAAGGAGAATCAGAAGGACTTGGAGAGCGCGACCGAGAAGTTGTCCGAGTACCTGGAGCGTGACATCACGCAGGAGAATCTGGTCGACATCAAACAAAAAGTTCAGGACAAGTACAGGTGAGATAGTTCTTAGCCTTTCGATTTAACTGCAGTTAAAAGTAGGCGCCACTAATTTGCCAGAGAGTATTTCTAAAAGTTATTTCTTTCAGAATCTCTTAAGTTATTTTTCAAGACGACCCTATAAATATTAATGATTGAGCTGGTGATTAGTAATTACCAAGTATCTTTCTGGGCCACCATAAGTGTTTAAAATCTTTAAATATTTAACTGCATTTAAATTAACCTGTGGAAATGTAGTGCAACTCGTGCAAGAAGCGAGCGAGAGTGGTTGTCGCCAATTCCTTCGGCGATTTTCTACTTATACCTCTTGCTTCGCTCGCTCGGACAATTGTAAATTCAAGCACTAACGGTGACCGCATTTTGCTTGTCCAGGTATTGCGAAAGCAGGAGGAAGGTGCTTCTGGAGCACGTGTTCGAAGGCTACGACAAGGATTGGTGGGACTACACAGAGTGATCATTGGAGTGGCCGGGAAACAACGACGATCGCGACACCTCTTGGCCTAGACCGCCTGCATAGACATGGAAACAAAGAACAAGAAAAACAAAAGGTGACACGTTCGCTTAGTGCGTGTTAAGTGTAACTGGAGTTGTTAAAGCTAGCGTCGCTCACTCACATGTACGTTCCCCCTGTTCGCATCATCATGCATTTCTGCGATTTGAATGTCACTGAGACTCAAGGAGGAGTAATTTTGTGGGCCCCATTTTGGACACGTCGACCTTCTACACCAGATAGGTGGTTTTTTGTATCCTCTGTTTTGGTATTTTGTCCACTGTGGATCTGACCATGATTTCTATTTTGTATGTTTTGCGCGCAGGGTCACAGGTCGTCGCCGCGTTTTAATTCAATTAAGTGTTTCACCCACGTTTTGGTGAGTCGCCTTGTCGCAAAAAGTTCCAAAATTGTGGATAATGTATCTCACTGATTTACCACCACGTTAACAAACTCCTCACTTCCGCTTCCCCCGGCTTTAAAGTGAAATTAAATTATGTCACTGCATGGTGGGGCCATTTGAAACTGAGTGCCCTTAATGAGATTTTTAAAAAGCTGTAGGCCCTAACTTACAAT
The DNA here is from genome assembly GCA_034700265.1 of Polyzonium germanicum. Lineage (NCBI taxonomy): Eukaryota > Metazoa > Arthropoda > Diplopoda > Polyzoniida > Polyzoniidae > Polyzonium > Polyzonium germanicum. The sequence continues at coordinate 29,499 of JAQIYI010000022.1, forward strand.
CAGGTTTTTTTGTTTGTTTTGCTAGAAATTAAGCTCACGATTTTTGTCCCTTGGTTTGTAAAATACAATTTCTGGCAGTGGTCATACGGTAGCTGTTTTGTTTTTGTACACGCACAGTGTGCGTGTACAATTCGAAGAGAACAAAATTGAGCCTCGCTACCGTTGCCACATTTTAATTGAGTTTCAGCAAATCAAGACAGTAGTGAAGTGATCGGTGCACCGTCTGGCACGGACCTTTTACTTTTGTGACTTTTTAAAGAATTTTTATTTGTTTGTTTTTTTTCCAAATTTCTTTCCATCAATTCATGTGTTGCCGATTCGATATAGTAGTAACGCTATGCACGCACAATGCACCCGCCCGCATTAATTTAATTGATGATGATCCTCGTTGATTTTAAATAAATTAAAGTAATTCTTCAAGTTGCGAAATTGTCAGCGTTTCGTTCAGGACTCAATTTGGCCAGGTCAAACCTTTGTTTAAAATAATTAAATTTATGCTCGGACATTAGTAGTATTACATGCTACTGGCCTAGTTACATTTATTTCTTCATGCCTTCTGCTCTGCCAAGTTTTTTTAAATTCATATTTGATCTAAAAAGCAAACTGTAAAAATAAAAATTCCAAATTAAAAAAGATACAAATTTATATTTCGTTTTCTAAAATGAATTCGCATTTCAATTTAAGTAGGAATCGAGCTGCTTAGTATAAAACATTCCCGCCGTTCTGCGGGAGTCGCAAGCACGGGCAATGCGATGGAATAGCAGACAGCAGTCTAGGGACATTAGTTGCTCTCGTTAGGGAACTTGGTTGAGGAGGGGATTACCCGGCAACACTGCTTAGCGTCCTCAGTTTACCTCTGCGTCGGCGTGCTTTTGTTCGTTTTCCAAGCGAAATTTATTCCTGAAAAATCGCAAATTCCTGATGGCGTCCAAATCGGCGAAGAAGACTGCCCAACAGACGACGACGACCAGTTCTGTGGTGCAGAGTGCCCACAGCACGAGCAGCTCCGCCGCCGCCGCCGCTGCGGCAGCCGCAACCGGAATGGCGACGCCGGTGAATTCCGGCAACCACGGGGTGGGGTCCGCGTCGTCATCGACGGGCTCGTCGTCGACGCGGCCCAGCTCGCCGCTGTCGCCGGCCCGCTTCTCGCGGGCGCAGGAGAAAGAGGCGCTCGGCCACCTCAACGACCGCCTGGCCGTCTACATCGAGCGGGTGCAGAAGCTGGAGAGCGAGAACCGCAGCCTGATGGTCCAGGTGAAGACCAGCGACGAGACGTCGACGCGCGACGTCACGCGCCTCAAGTCCATGTACGCGATCGAGCTGGGCGAGGCGCGCCGCATCCTCGACGACACCGCCAAGGAAAAGGCCAGTCTGCAGATCAACTGCGGCAAGCTGCATACCGAGCGCGACGAGCTGGCCATCAAGTAATCCTTTCTTTCTCTTTGGATGCGCCCTTCTGGGGCGTCGCGCGCGCCCACTTCCGGTCCGCCATCTTTGTCCGTCCGCCAGCCCAGTTCATGAAGGGTCAAGCAAGCGGAAGGACATGGCCCTTTTATTTGAGCAGACTCAGACTTCAAAGCTGTATCGACTTGGAAAAACCTATAACCGGCTGAGGTTGCGTCATTTTTCCATTCAGAGAACATGGAGAAATGGCGTCATCAGAGCCTGTCTTTGTTATTTATTCATGTCGAGACAGCTCTAAAATTCATTAGTAATTCCAGCCTTATTAGCAGCCATTGAGCAGGTCTCGCATGGACTAATTTCCCATAAATTCTCAGAAAACTTCGTCCATGTGAAACCACCTTTATACCATGGAAAATGTACATGTCCTCCGCGCGTAAAGGGTGTGGGCGGTGTATCATGTAACTCGCTGTTGCCGTCATGTCTGCCTTAATTCTGATAACAAAATCCAGCGTAGGTCTAGGCCAATAGCGTGCATGCGAGACATAAATCGCCATAAAACGACATTTTTATGAGCACTCAACTGATGATCTAATTTCTAACAAAAGTGGGTTAAGGTTGTTTTCGATTTTCTCATGATTCCCTAAAGAAATAAAGATCAAGTTATATAGACAAAGATTGCCCAGTGACGTTTTCAAAATAGTCAAGTGGAGTTTGTGTGACGTTTGAGATTCCTAATTATGAAGCAAGAAGGCGGCTTAGGCCTACGAATTGTGTATTTGTTTTTCTTTTCTCCGGTAAACAAACGTGTTGTTTCTTTGTCTCAGATTGGCGAAGAAGGAAAAGGATTTGGGGGCCGCAGAGAAGAATGCCGGCTTCTACGAGAACAAGACTCACGAGCTGCAGGCTCGACTCAACCAGGCCCTGGCCGAGAAGAAGAAGGAAGAGGACGAGAACAAGGTTTGTCCAGGTCGTAATTGACCTCTACTTTCAGACGTTCACACTGGATGACTATAGCTAGCTAGCCGAGCCATTTGTTTATTTTGACGGCTTGTTTTTAATGAAACCCACTCTTCTATTATTCGTTTGCTTTTAATTTGTAGGATTTGAAGGCCGAGGTGGAGAACTTGAGCAAACAGCTGAATCAGACTCGTCAGCACCTGGAGCAGGAAACTTTGACGCGCATCGACTTAGAGAACCGTTCCCAGAGCCTGAAGGAAGAACTCCACTTCAAGGAGCAAATGTATGAAAAGGTACAATCAAACAAATCATTAACTTTAATTTGATTAGTTAGTTAATCTATAATTTAATTCTTCCAAACAGCTAAGATTATGGTTTTGCCTAATTTTTTGTTTTTATGTACCGGTATTTAATTCATGAGACCATTGTACAACACAAGTTACTTTAGCCCTCAAGAGCATAATTAAATAACCCAAAATGAGTTATTTAATTGCTTCATGTTCTAGTAAATAATTAAGATTTTACTTTATTTCATTTTCATTGACAATATGACACTAATAGATTATTAATTTTTTATTTTGATAATAAATTATGGCACAATTATAAAATTATTTATTTTGGTAAATTTATCTCAAAATTATTTGTAATTTGGAGACAAAATTTAGCCCTATGGTTTCTTGCATTTTGAATAGTCGGGAGTAATAAGAGCGTATTACACATGACTTTTTTCAGGAAAAGATCGAAACGCGCACTCGTAAGCAAGTGGAGATATCCGAAATCGATGGTAAACTGCAGGATCAATACGATCAACGCTTCAGCGAATCGCTGGCCGAACTGCGTGCCGAATACGAAGCGGAGATGAGAAAGAACCGCGAGGAGATTGAAATGATGTTCGACCATAAGGTTCGAAATCATCCTTATACGAATAAAATCTACAATTTTTCCGGACAGATGTCCCAAGTCAATGTCTTATGGTCTAGTAAAACCTTTTTCTCATTTCCGCACTTAAATGCACTGCTTTTTTTTGCATTTAGATCGAAGACTTGACGCGATTGAACGAGCAGACCAGCCGCAAATACTCGCAGGTTCGAGAGGAACTGATGCAAACCAAGTCGCACGCCAGCTCATACGATTCCAAGATCAATGACCTTGAAACTCGGGTTAGTAAGACGCTATGTACAATTTAATTCAATTTTTTTAAAGTTCACAATTCTAATAGATTGTTATTCTGTTATCAGAACGCTGGTCTCCTGGTGAGAGTGAAGGAGCTCGAACAGATGCTGGAAAACGAGCGTCATCATCATCTGGACATCGTCAACAGCAAGGAGTCTGAGATCGTCAAGCTCAGGGAAGAAATCGCCAACCAGATGCGTGACTATCAGGATCTAATGGGCATCAAGATCGGTCTGGACGTCGAGATCGCCGCCTATCACAGTTTACTTCAGGGCGAGGAGCACAGGTACGCCTCGGTTCCTACTGGCAGAGTCGAATTGCGCGTCCTAATGGCCCTAAACGTATGTCCTATTCTTGAACGCGCTTCTAGCGTGCAAATGGTGCAAAAGTGCCATTTGAGTCTGCCAGCAGTCCTCCCTCGCCAGCGCTAGCTCGTAGCATTGATTTCTTTTATTTGGTTAAACTTGGCAGGCTTAATTTAAGCGGCGCAAGAGACACGCCGAGCGGCAGATCGTCCGGCACTCCGTCCGGCGGCGGTCGCGGCGCGAAACGTAAGCGCACGTTCTTGTCGCATTCGGACGACTCGAGCAATTACTCTTCGAAGCGAAAGTCGACCGGCGACGTGGAAATCCACGATCAAGACATCGAAGGGAAATACATCAAACTTCACAACAAAGGAGAAACCGTAAAATATGTTTCACGTAAAAATATACTTTTGGCCTGGACTTGACAAATTAGCTGCATTTGAAATGTATTTTTTCAGGACATCAATATCGGTGGATGGCAGCTGGTGCGCAAAGCTGGCGAGCAGACGACGATGCACAAGTTCCATCGAAGCATCGTCATCAAGGCTGGCGCTTACATTACGGTATTTTTTTCTCTATTCTGCAATCAGAAGCAGCAAAATGTCCGAGAAAATCTTTTTTGTTCAAATGGAGTTTCTGGAAAGAATTAAGAAATTAGGTTGGCGTCCTTAAGGTTAGTAAAAGATAAACTTGAACGTGGCTTGAGACTGACTATCCAGTTAGTCTCAAGGCGCTTGGGGATGCCAAAGTGAATTCTTGCAATTTTGACAGCTTAATTATTGTTGTAAACGTCGCTAAAATTATCCAGCATTTGCTTTACGCAAAAATGTAAAATGATAGAGATGCGAATTGTTGACACACTCATAACAGGTTTGGTCTTCCGACTCGGAAGTGACCCATTCGCCGCCATCGGACCTCGTGATGAAGTCGCAGAAGTGGGCGTCCGGATCGCATCTCGACACGCACCTCATCGATAACTCTGGAACGGTCAGTTATTTTATTTTGATTTTAGGCAGGAGTCTTCAACTGAAATGTTTAATCTTTGTTTAATTTCCAGGACGTGGCGTCCACGGAGACTTCGCGTCAAATGCAGAGCGTGACCTCCCTTCGTACGTCGTCCGCTCTGGAGGGATTTCGTCGCGGCCTAGCAGGAGGCGTAGAGGTGGGCTTAGAGGAAATTTATCACCAGCAGGTGTTTCGCTTTTTTGCCAGCTTTGCTTTTTCTCTCCTCTTTTTTAAGCCTGACTCCATCACACTATTACTCAGTAGACCTAATCAGTACTCTTGCTCAAGGCGATGGAATTTTGCATTTTAATTATTTGGGGTTAAAAAGCACAATTTTTTCGCTTTGAACCCCTAAGCTTTTAATGTGTGTTATTCACGTAGTCTATTATTTATTTACAGGGTGATCCGCAACATCAAGACAAGTGTTCCCTCATGTAATCCACGGGAACGCTCGAGCTTTCGTCATACATGTAAGTCGTCGCTAACCCAGGCGAAACTTTGTTCACCTTTGATCGATTTTTTTCTTCCTCTTTCTGGTTGATCGAGGAGTGAAACGTTTTGAAACACTTTATTGACCTTAGGTTAATTAATCGATCGACATTTCCTTCGTAAATCAGTGAACTTTTAAAATAACTTGGCGACTACGGTGTTTGCTGCACTATAATGACTATGTTTCTTTACTTATATGCCATAACAGCCATACTTGTATAACTACTTTTTTTATAAACCATATTGTATACTCCGACTCAAATGACGCACTAATCAAAAGCATTAAATAATTCGAAATTATTAGTAAAAGTAAAAAATCTAAAAGACACAATTTAAAATAAATAGTATATGCCATTTCGCTTCTTTTTCTTTACCCAAACTGCCGAATCATAGTTATTTTTCTTAATTCTCTCTTCCACTTGCCCAATTCGAATAATTGCTGGGAGTAAAGCCCATTGTTTTATTTAGAAAACAATTTTATTTTATTTAAAAAAACCATTCGAATCACGTTCAACCCACCATTTGTGAGGCAGTTAAAACATAATATTTCAAACTTTGTGTGTAATGTTTATTTTTAATTTACATTAAATAGCAGCCCTATCTTCATATTAGTTAGCTTATGGTAATTATATTTAGTTAAGGGCCAAACTGTCGGTAGTAGTTTTTATTATCATTTTAAAAAAATCAGCATTATGCAAGCATTTAAACGTTTTGATTTTTGTGTGCGTGTGCTGTGAAACCCCGATAGGCATAGCTTGAACTGTTCTTTTTTTTAATAAAACAAGTCATTTATCAAAACATCTGAATTTTAACTGCATTTTTGTGTGTTTCCATGGAAATATGGCCGCCATCTTGCGATCAAGTGGCTGGCCCCACGGTCTTACATACAGGTCTGGAAACTAACCGATTTTTCAGTAGTGAGGGGGGAAGCTCTTAGCTACGACCGGTTTCATACTTAACCTTGCGGCCACTCGATGTCGCTGCGAACGCGGGGTCGCGTATCGAGCACGGTGGTATCGAGCACGGTCTTATATGTAAGACCGATACCACGGTCTTATATGTAAGACCCATACCACGGTCTTACACAATGCTCGATACCACGGTGCTCGATACGTGACCCCGCGTTCGCAGCGACATCGAGTGGCCAGCATGGTTGTACTACATCACCAAGGTCATCAGAAAATCCAGTGAGTTTCCAGACCTGTATGTAAGACCGTGGCTGGTAATATTTTTACGTAGAAAGAAAAATATAACATTTTAAGCAGACGACACGACCTTTAATAACCAACATAAATGGATGAAAAGGAAAGGTGCCCAATGGATTGAAAATTGGGTAAATTTGTTTGCATTTATTTTTTCCATTAATCTAATTTAGTTTTAATCGTTTTAACAGGAATTTAAGTTTCATTTTTAACAATTTTTGGGTAATTTTTAATTTTTTCATATTAAGGTAAACAAAGATGGCGGCATTTTCAGCGCTTTTATTCCTCGGCTCGCGTTCAGTTGCTCAGCGAAATAACGCTGAGTCAGCGCTGCGCGAATAAAGAAAGGATTTCCGGCGTTTAATCGCTCAGCGTCAGCAATCAAGCTCAGCGTGTGTAGTGCACGGTTGTCAACATTTGGGGTTATTTTGTTTCAGGGAATTATCTTATTTAATTTTGTTATTTTTTATTTTGATTTATCCATTAAGTTTTTTGTTTATCTCAATTTTCTTTATTTAAATATTTTTTAAAAAACATGCGTCAAAAGTTGTTTTGAAATAATCTATGGAATGATGATTGTGTACTTGCCCAATCTAGGGAACTCCTCCTGGATTGAGTAGGGGATTTCTCTGCCTGCGAGCTGGCAACACTGGTCTGTTGTATGTGTGCACAAGATGGCGGACAATGAGTGCGGCGAAGAGTCGAATTTGCTGAAAGTGCGGGTCGAAATGAGCGAAATCTCGTCGCGTCGGAATCCAAACAGTTCGGTCACGATGGCGGCGGCGAGCAACTGCAAGAACGGTCTCAAGTTGGGCTGCGATTGTCGGCTGAGTTCGCGGCCCTGCCTCGTGGTCAGCTGCGCCGTCAAGCTGACGAAGTGCGTCAAGACGATGAGCGCGAAGAGCAGCGACGTCGCTAGGTACAATAGGCCTACCAGCACCACCGCCGCCGCCTCCCTTGTTGTCGGTGGGGGAGGAGCAGGAGGAACGGGATCGGGAGCCGTCCACCAGGACGCAGCCGAGCACAATGGCCATAAGGAGGAGGCATCCGGCAGGACGTTGACCGCGTCCGCGATGGACGTCCACGACGACGACGGCGGCGACCGGAACCGCCTCAGCCAACGTCTTGTCCAAGGACTCTCGGAGAACAACAACAACAACAATGGCAACAAGAGACGGTCGCTCAGGTTCCACAGTTCGGAGAGCTCGGATAGGTGAGGTCTCGGCGAGCTTTATTGCAGGCCTAATTATTCAGCCCAGGCCTTTTACACTCATCATTTAGCCCAACTTTCCGTGGCATTTAAGCCTGGTGAGCTCCAGCCAGAAACGTGCTTTAACGCTAAGGTCAATGCACGCCCCCGCCCTCAAAGCCTTCATTTTCTCCTGCCCTCCTCCCCTTTAACCCGGTTAGAAACCAAGTCACATCTTGACCCTTTCTAGGACGTCCACGTCAAAACAAAGGAATAGGCCTAAATATTTCCACCCGTTGAACTCCTTTAAATCTAAAGAGTTAAATTAAATTAATGTTACCGGTAGGCTAATTAGAACCTATTTATTAAATGTATAATTGAAATAAGAAAACTACATTTATTTAATTTAGGCCTATTTTATTATTTAATTTTAAATAAATAAAATAGGCCTAAAATAACACATTGTAGCCCTACATGAGTGTGTTCGCATCAGAGACTGACCGCCGCCCCGCAATGCGGATTTGACGGCCGCACCACAGCGTAGTGGCCGCACCTAAAACTGCGCTAGCTAGGCCTACGCGGATGTGCAGAAAACTGTGTCATTTTGCCCTGTTTTATGTGCATAATTTGAGGTCCCCTTCCTTTCTCGGGACGTCGTCGAAAACAAAGGCTTCGAATCCTCTCCTCTCGACGTCCGATGCTGATTGCAGCAGCAGGCCTCAAGCCAAAGCCACCCTCAAAAGGCTCAAATTAAGGCTTGTGACACTTCCCATTCTGCAGGCGCACCCTTACGACACAGTGTAGAGTCTCTGCAACCAGTTTCGTGCGAAATTGAAATAACATTTCAAGCTGGCAAAATGGGACTTCAAGTCCGGCTTCAATATTGTGGCACGCGCAATGAATAGATTCAATTCGTGACGGGTCGTGGCATCTCGCCTTCAACCACCGTCAGTTGCACGACTTCGCTACTAGCCTAGTTAAGCTGCGGATTGCGGAAATTCAGATGGACGATACGTCCATTTGTCGTGTAAATTCGCACGCGAATTCATAACATGACTGCTTTTATCACATGCTTACTGGTCAGAAGTCGCAAAGTGCAAGTTCGCATGCGAGTTTAACGGAAATTCGTATCAGCCACACCAGAGACTTGAGCTTTCTCACTCAAGTCAGCCCCTTGCACTTGGGTATTTCCATTGTCCATCGCGCAAGTGCATTCTCGAGATTGGACTCGCGATCTTGAGAATGCACGCAGCGCGATCGATAATCGAATCCAACCGAGGTTCTCACGCGCAAAGCGCTGTCTTGAGTAAGTCATGCTCAGGTCTGTGGCTAGTCATACCTGCCTAACCTATTTCCCTCATGTTAAGATGTCACTGTGATGACGTCAGCACGCGGCTAGGCAAGTAATCGGAGCAGGCGAGCGAGCGAAGCGAGTTGCTGCAACAAGCGCGGCTTTGAAAAGAGATCGAACAGAGGCCTACAATGCAGAGTGTTTCAGGCCTACTGGGCCTGCATTCAGACCCTTATTGTTGCTGCAGAAACAACTGTTCGGAGGTCTCCATTGTTTAATTTCTGTGGGCTCCCCTTCCCCCGATTATTCCCTCCTCTCTCCTCCGCACCCCTTTTGAGTTGGACGCGGGTCCACGTCGTCAACAGAAGGAAGGCAATTTGCATGCGGTGAACGGTGCACGGTCACGTGGGGTCAAAATCTCAACGAAGACGGCGGGCTCCCACAGCGAGAAATCTCTTCCCCTGGGCTCGGCCTAGACCAACACTGCGTTTTCTCATCAGCTGTGGGCCATTGTCAGCTGCGCTAGCTCTCCCCCTCGCCACCTTCCCCCAGGCTCTGTTCGTCTCTTGGCGCACCTCTTGGCTCGTCCGAGAGAAGACGTCGGCAAACACGTCCTAAGGGCAAGTGTCTCTGGTCGCAGATCGGTCCTCGGTATTAGTTAGTGCGCGTCGGCCCACGGTCTCGGTGCACTTGTCAGCCGTGTCTGTGAGTAAACTAGATCTGCTAATGGTAACTGGTAAAAGCTAAAACTAATATCGCGAGCAAAAGCGTGCATTTATCTGCTTCCAAGTTATAGGCACACCCCATTGCTTGCAAACACGGCCGCCAGAGTGCGTACCAGTTGTTAATCGTCATTTTCATTGTCCGTTTGCAGTGGAGTGACGGCGTTGAGCAATGCGGACTATTCGCCGTCGAGTGTGACGAGCGACATCACCGACCCCGGCTCGCCGCCGAGCCCGGCGTGCGCGTGCCTGCCGTCCTCGAGCAGCGTGGTCGAGGGCGGCTACAACAGCCCGCCGAGTTGCCACGGCTCCTACGACAGCGGCCTCGAGGAGACGATGGTCTCGTCGAGTACCGACTCGCCTCAGACGCCCGTCGGATCGCCCGAGGCGGCCGACCTGCCGGACCTGCTGCAGAAGGACGTCCAGTGCAGCCCCTGCTCGATCGTCGCGGCCATCGACGACAGCTCCTCGCTCACCACGACCACTGGCAGCGTGTGCCACGACTGGCTCGAGTCGCAGGACTCCAAGGCCAGCAGCTGCTGCGAGGACGAGCCGGCTCCGGCCTTCTTCGCCACCCCCTTGGACCGCAAGACGGTGAAGCCGCCAGTGCTGGGTAAGACGACAGATTTTATCTAGATACGGTTACAGATAAGATAAGGAATTTTGTACGCCAACTTAAGATAACAGATGAGGTAGCGGACTTTCGATTATCCAGATAACGAATAACGCGCCTTGTAATTATCTGAATGCACATCATTTCAATTGAACTTGACTCAACATATCTATTATCCACATGCGTATAATCATCAAGATAACACCCAGCACTGCAAGACGGCCATGGCGTCTCGCATCGGGCCCTGCCAGCCGCACGTCTTCCGCCACCTGTCCAAGCTGGACCGGAGCCGCGGCTCGCCCATCGACCCGTTCCTGCGGTGCCGCTGGTTCGACTGCGGTGCGGTGCTGCCGTGCGGCGGCGACATCGTGGACCACATCCGCGGCGCGCACGTCGACCCGCAGGTGGACGCCGAGAGCTTCGTGTGCCAGTGGGAGGGCTGCAAGGTCTTTAACCGCAAGTCGTGCTCACTCAGCTGGTTGGAGCGCCACGTCCTCACGCACTCCGGCAACAAGCCGTTCCGCTGCATCGTCGAGGGCTGTGGGCAGCGGTTCGCCTCGCAGACGATCCTCGAGCGCCACGTCAACTCCCACTTCAACCAGCCGCACTCGGCCGGTCAGGCCAGCCTGGCAAAGCGCAAGGACGACACGCCCGCCAAGATCCTCAAGAAGCGCAAGCTGCGCTACAGGCGCACCGCCTGGATGGGTGAGCCTTTTTATCGCCGCATTTGCATGGACCAATTTCGCTGCGGACTTCGTCAACTCATCTTGCAACTGCTTTTATCACTTGCTTAGCGGTCAAAAACGTGGTCACGCTATGTATATAGCGGAAAGTTAGTCAATCTTCCATGTGGAACTAGCCCAAGGCCTAATTAAATAATAAAATAAATTGGGTTCTTTGAGATCATGTTGGCTCCCATCACTCTAAAAATAAAATAAATAAATAAATAGCACGACTCAACTTATTAACACTTTGCCGGACAACTACTTTCCTATTTGACTATTTATTTATTTGTTTTTTGGTTTATTCTAGCTCGCAAGGAGGATTTCTTCGACTCAGGCATCATGGAGTGCGTCCGGCATCAGTTGCTGGTGAACAGCGAAGAGACGCCACTCGACCTGGAGAACTATGGCAGCGATATTACATTCCACAGCACGGTAACGAGCGATGGATTGTTCAGTCTACTCCACGTCTTACGTGTTCAAAATAAGCGGAACTACCAATGCAGTTTCTGTTTGAAATCACGTTTAGGTTATCGGCACGCAAGTCGAAGATACTGGCAAGGTCCGGGTCCTTCTGCACTGGATTCCTGAAAATTTGTAACCGATTTTCAAATAAATCAACGTTGATACCTTGAACGCGACTTGAGATCGTCTAGGATTACATTGGAAATACAGTCTCAAGTTGCGTTCACATTTTCGCTATAAACCAACCTAAATAAGGCTTTCAAAATGTGAAAATAAGTGTCGCCACCCCTTTAATTAGAACAATTATCGTAACCCCTTTAATAATTATGATTATTTTCAGAATTCCAGACGAGTGGGTCCACGAAAGTCAAGTGCAGTCTCGTTCCAAGCAAACCGTACCTGTCTCTACCTTGCCTCTGGATTCTCTGCGTAAGCTGGATCCGACGTCCGGACAGAGCGTCCCGCGACACAACCGCAAGAACCGGCGAAAATAGCCTGACGGAAACAACAACAACAACGGCGACACCTGTTTGTGAGCCGGATGTTGCTGCCCCTCGTGGTTCTACCTCCATTTTATTTTTCAACTTTTCGGCTCGAATATCGACTAATCGACGCGTCTCATCATGAAGGCACAAGAATCTGGTGATTGGTTCAGTATCATTCGCGCAGTTTTTATCGGGCGGTCGTGATAGACCCGTCCTTACGGTCACATTTTCTTTGCTTTTGGAAACGAGGATGATGCTGTTGGGTGAGTGCAAACAAATGATTACAATAGGGCCGACAAAGATGGCGGCATTCCCCACTAATTGGCATTTGTCCAAAGGCCCCCGCTAACTAAGAAGCCTTTGATTGCAAGCTCTGTGCCTTGCATCTACTCTGGAATCTTCCATGCACATGATCTTACCATATGTTCACTCTTCAGCTCCAGATTGTCCATCCGCCATTTTGAGGCTCATCCCGGACCTCCCTTCAATATACATGTATATCAAGTCATCTTGTTTTTGTTAAATTATTTTTCTTCAGGGAATGCGCTTTATTTTCAATTCAGGCCCCTTTTAGTTCAATTTTTGCCGCTTCATTCTGTTCAGTATTGCTTATGTGACTCAGGAATCTGGACTCTGGACCAGGACTAAGAGAGTAAGGGATCTTCTAATTCGGGCTCATGGCGAAATTCGTCCTCATTTTCTTTTGCTCTAACTTGGGTTTAATCGATTAAATTAAGAACATGTTGATGAAGATCGATTATCGATTTTAATTTGCATTTTGCTTATTTTAATCGATTTTAATTTGCATCTTGTAATTGTCTTATTTCGACGACATATTTGAATCGGCTTATTTAAATCGATTTATTTGAATCGGCTTATTTAAATCCATTCAAATTGGCTTATTTAATCAGCCACTAAATATATCTAGTTTCACTAGGTTGTTAACTTTTAGCCAACACCAGAGGAACGATTAAGCCTCTTAATATTAAAATGATAAAAATCACACCCAAAGTATGCCAAAGAAGTTTTTTAAAACCCTCCAATTATTTTGGGGATCTTCCAACATCCGGCCATGTGAAACCTCTTCGGCCCAGTGAGAAATTGCCATTTCTAAGCACCAATTTCACTTTGCGTTTGGAGAATGGAGATCCTAGGTCTTTTGACTAGTTTGACCCCAAGACTAGTTTAATTTAATTTTGTTTTATTTATTTTTTGCGATTTGTTGCTGCCAAAAATTAGCCCAAATATAAGTTTCTTTGTGATTAGTGATAATGTGATTTCATTGTTTCTGAAGCAGCATTTGTTTTGATGCTTAGCACGCATCAGCTGATGCACATAAAGTTAACGTGTTAGGCGGCTTAGGCCCCTCTTTTCGCCTTTTTTTGATTGCAGCCCATTAGTCCTGCTGAACCCACATTGTTTATTTGATTTTGTCCAGTCACGTTTGGCCAGTCGTAAAAATAATTAAAAGCTATCCTTAGGGATCGAACCTAACCCTCCTGAAGTTCCTTGTGATTCATGGATGATTGAAATCAGTGAAATCCCTTTTTGAAATGCGCCAAAATGGAGTTTTTTGGGAATTTTTTAATTTTTTCTCTCACTCAAATGATTTTTTTAAAATCATATTTTCCTTGTTTTGTGCATTTATTTTTCGTGATTTTTAAGCATTTTTCCTCATATGTAGGCCTAGGGTTGTCATATTTCCGGACAAATTGAAACAAATTTGTTTAAATAGAAGGATCAATTTGTTATGCTAAATCACCAATCCTTTCGGACCTCCCTGTATCATAAAACCAGCCTACCTTTCAATTTGCCCGATATCCTCAAGGAAATATTCCCGGGCTCAGGAGCCCTATGTAGGCCCGATGAATGTCATTCTGCGAGGAGCGACGTGGCTCGCTGCCAGGATGCATTTTATGTGCAAATAAGTGTCCGTGACCGTGTGTGTGTGTGTGCGTGTGTTTACACTGTGCGATCTCATCGTCATCAACTGACTCGAGAGTTCCGGACAAATAGCTGCAAAAGGGTGACGAAAACTGTACATGTATTAGTAGTGGACGAACCAGTTACTTCACTGCCAAAATGAATCGACTGTCATTAATTTATTAGTCTGCATTATTTTTCCCTCTTCTCAGTGTTGTCGTGAAAAGACGGACCCCGAAGTTACAGCAAATTACTCTATCACTGCCAGTCATTTTTACTGCTGTAACATCGAGACAAAGAAAAGGAACAAAGAACCGGTGCCTCGGTTTCGGTCTCAATTTGCATGTCCGGAGAGCTTTCAAACATTCAAGATTTAACCATCGTATGTATGTATGCCACGTCTAGTACTTTACACATAAAATATGACAAGAAATTCCTTCTCGCTCCGGAAATATTTGTCCTGAGAAGAAATATATTTGAGAGCTGTTGGAAAATTCAAGTTGATTTTATTATGCTAGGCACAAGGAGGCATTTAGGTAGCATAATTAACCAATTTTCCATACGGTACCTTTCCCATATTTTTCTGTAAATTTTACTACATGTAAGGCCCGTAGGGGTTTAATCTGAATTCCTAAAATTATAATTATTATTAATTTGATATTTCAATTGATAAATTGAATAAAATATAAAACAATAGAATTATTTCGTAACAACTAGTTATTAATAAATTTAGAAATTGTTTTTAAAATGTATTTAATTAATTGAAAAATCAAATTAAAGAGATTTATAATTTCCTTATTTTTAGTTTTTGAAAAGAATTCTAAGTTCTAATTATATGTCTATTCAAATGATATAATTGGAATTATAATTCGTTTTGATTCTAAAATAAAATACTAAAACCAACTTAATTTTTTTATCATTAATTACAATTTAGCGTGATTAGCCTGAATTATTCACGATAATTTCTGAAAAGTAATAGAAAGCTAAGCCAAGTAACAGACGGCAGCCGCCATTTTGTTCCGTCAACTAATCCATGGAGATCAATGAATGCTATAGCCTACCCCGCAACTACTTCCTTGCAATAAATACGACAATGCAATCAATTTTTGCAATAACTAACATTCAATGCTCAACTACAAATTGTTTTGAGCATGTCACTAATTAAGGTCTGCATATAACTTAATTCTGAGTCAAGTCATAGCCAGACTTAAGCAAAATACTATGTAGTTGGCAGTCTTCACAAGTACACATTCACGAGTTAATCACAACTAGGCACGGCATTATATGAGTGATATGAGGTTTACTACACCGGATGCAATAGGAGCGGCACCTGCGTCGCTCCCCTTTAAAGGCACAAAAGTTCCTCTGGAGAACAACTTGTCATATTTTATTGTAATGTGCAGATGCTGTAGAATTGTTTATATGTAAATATAAACGCAAATATCGGGTTTTATGTTTCTTTCTTTCTTGGGTCCTATCAAATCGTCTGTTTCAACAAATATTTATCCAAAAACCAGAGATACCACAGGCTGTGACTGAAAAGAAATGAAATTTTATTCGTTTCCAGTCATTCGTTCATCTACGAGAAAAACAAAACATAAATTACGCGGTTTGTTAATTCGTGTGTTGCCATCCTCTTTAATTGTAGGTATTTTTTGTGCTCAACCCTTTACTTTTTTTAAATTCAGTTGCAAATGTAAAACCGTTGCTGCGAAACGTTTGTGCTTTTTACCCCGTTTTGAGGCAACTGCAATTTAAGTGAGGAGAAAATACTGCCCTAAAACAACAATGCATCTAATGAGCGTTTTCATTTATGCTTCTGATCGTCTTTCTTTAATATTTGCGTCATCTTATTTATTGTTTTTATTTTAAATCTTTTTTGTATTTTTTATTATTTCATTTTTTTTGCATGGTGGTGGGTTTATGTAGTTGTTTGTGATGATTTCCTCCAATTAAAACCAAATCAATGGAAAATTGAAAATTCAATTCTCTGAAATTGTTCTTCAGCCATTTAAAGATGGCGTAGGGCCTACGTGCAACATGTTTGTGAAACGCTCTTGGCAATTTAATTGTAAATTTGGGTAGGCCTAATTTAGGCTTAGGCCTACGGCTATTGTTTGGTAGGCCTATCGGCAATTTTGGTAATTTACTCAATTACATCTTATTACCTCAATCTTACTTTCTTGTTGCATTTTATTCACAGTTTAGTAGTCCAAAAGGGTCCAAAGTCAGCTTAAAAGTTGAAATCCTGATGACAGTGAATGCGTCGTCTGCTAATCAGCCATCATTGATCTGGGTTACCTACACAAAATGTCATCTTAGATGTAGGCCTACCGGTAATGTAACAATTTTAAATCGCCAGAATTAGAAGTTTTTCTTTTATTTTAGGTTGAAGGTTCAATCTCTTGTTAAATCATCATGGTCTTTGCGATCAACCGTGGAAAGCGTTGCATGAAGTCCATTCGTCGTCTGCTAATCCGCCATTTTGGATTTAAAGGGCAAAAAAAGGTACCTGTAGGCCTAACGCTTTGCAATTTTAAATTTAATTCACGTAGGAATTTTAAAATTCAAACCTTTTCGCATGAATATTCAAGAAATTGCATCAGTTTATGTTTAATTAAACATGTAAAATGAAGAATACATGGCGATCCAAACAACTGAATTTCAACATTTGTCGTCTGCTTTTTCAATTCTGAATTACAGTTTCTAGGGATTTCCGTCAGGCGGTGCCACGAGTTTCCGGTTCCGATGATTTCCGGCCACGGTCTTACAGGTCTGGAAACTCTCTGGATTTTCTGCAGCTCTTAGCTACCCCTGTTTCATACTTCACCTTGCGGCCAATAGA
>JAQIYI010000023.1:0-44875 GCA_034700265.1 Polyzonium germanicum
AAATGTTGAGTGTCCTATAATAATAGAAAAAAGTTGTTTAAGGACCACCCTAGTGGATATGTACCGTACTTATTTGTTACACAAGTTGCTAATTGATGATATTCAAACGCCAATTTAAGTAGGCTAGTACTGTGTCCGAGCGAGAATGGTTGTTGTTAATTCCTCAAACGATTTTTAATTACACCATGCACTGTCGCTCGGACATTTAGGCTGGTATCACTAGCGGTTATTTTCCAGAGTGACTCGCGCCTTGCTCACTCGTGTTAACCTATGGGTGAGCGCCGCTCGAGTCACTCTGGGGAATCGCCTTATACCCGCCAGTGATACCAGCCTTGGTAGTATTACACCTGCTCGACTAGCGCCTACTTGAATTCGATGAGAAAATATAAAGTAGGCCTAAAATTTTGCGCAATGGCGTTGTCTAATGTAGGCCTATATGGCTATACAGCAGTGCGCATAATTGACAGACCGTATGGAGCCCATGATATCAGCTTAAAGTGCGTGCGATTGTCGACAATTGCACGAACGGAACACTTGACGCAGCCAATTTTATTGTAGCGCTCCCACGTCAGTTCATAATTAATTAATGATCCCAACTTCCCGCTTATCGTGAGGCCAGCTGCAGCTAACGCTCAAACGCTACGAATGCAGCGGCACCCTGAGCTAGATGCAAAGTAGGCTTAATAGTCATAAAAAATAAACAGCTACCGTAGGCCTATTGAGCACAATCAAAATGAATGCAAGACAGAACGTTGGCGGACAACAGTTGGCAATTTGTGCCGGACAATTATTTTCACTTGTTCACAATCAATTGGGTTTCGTTCAACCATCGGGATCGAACGTATTAGTTAGACCGGCCTTTAGTTCATCTTTGGCAGAAATTCAAAATGTTCACAAAAATGCTCGTAATACCTTTTTCATGCTGACAGCATATTTTGGTAAATCAACAAGCAGGACTTGCACGTGCAGCCTCTGTCTGTCTGTGTTGTGAGTCACGTGCTGTCAACGTGACAGATCGCGATGATGGAAACAAACGAGGCATGCAAGGCAAACGTTCGAGGAAAACCGGAACGTTCATGTTTCACCGCTCGATGACTGCACGTGCACGTCATGTGACATGCATCACGTGCGATCGGGTACACCTGACGGACACACAGGCAGGCAGACACGTACAAGAACTGTTGACGCCGCGGAACGCAGTCTCGAGTTCGTGAGTAGATTTCTAAACGGGGACACTGACCTTCCACGCACGTCCACGGCCTTGGTCGCGTCCTCCGCGGTTGGAAACAATGAAAAGCCAGGCCTGGAATTTCGCTTCGCTCAGCCCAGCGGCGATCGGTTACTTGTTCGGCTCGCGAACGACGAACAAGATTCGGCGACGGTGTGGCGATCGCATTCCGTTCTGGATCCGCAGGGAGGAGATGCAGCTGCGTCGATGCGACGTCACATCGACGAATCTTTCGGGTTGTTGGTGTGCAGCCGAACAATTACTCGCCAAAAGTGCAGTCTCACATTCAGACAGACAACAAATGGGGCCAATGAATCGCCGTCCAAGCGAACGAGCACTTTTTCCTCAAGGCTTTTTACTTATTTCGCATAATACGGAATGATACCAATTTTGACTGTTTTTACACCTGGCTGCTTTTTGAGGCGATTTTTCTCAGAGTTTCCCTCGGCATCCCCAATTCAAACTGGTTGCAGGTGAGCTGGGTACGTGAGGATCTACGCGTAACATCGTACGTCGACATAGCCCAGGCCATGCAGCCAAACGGTTGTCGACGAACCGCGGGTACTGAAGAGATCTCCACGAGAAATCTATACAGCAAATACAGGGTGTCCAACACAAGCAGGCACGTCGTGCATGCACACGCATACGGCCTCGCATTACAACAGGCGACTAGGACTGTAGGCGCCATAAATGGAAATAATCACGATGACTACAGGGTACGTGTCTTCTTGAGGAGGCACACGTGGAGCACATGTGATGAAAACTATGCGTCCTAAGACGCAAATAACAACAAGCTCGTTAAACAGTTTTCAATGGAAGATGCGCTGTCAGTAGTCACAAGTAAATAAAGAATAAATGCGAAAAAGTCCGCGATGAATGTAGCATAGGGGCCGGGGGAATATGCTTCTTCCCCCAACACATATAGGATGGCCGGCTACCATTAACTAGTGTGAACAAATTACGTCCATTCCCAGTTACGCCAGGGTGATCATAATTATGCTTGGTTTTTAAAAGAATAATTGTCCGAGCGAGCGAGGACCAATAATCAGAAGCTCACTCAAGTGGGACTCGCGCGTGTTTGCCTGTCTGTCCGCATCTTCACGTCTAGTCGAGATAAATACACTAGGCCAGTAGTAGTACGTAACACTACTAAAGTCCTTCCTAGATTAAAAATCTCCTAGCAATTATTAGCATGCAACCGTGCACTCTCGCTCGCGCTTAGTAGTACACGCTGTCTTTTTAGGCCTACAACAAGTGGAAAATAAATGGGCCTAGGCCTGGTTGCATGCGTTCACAAACCTCTTAGAATGAGTACGTAGGTGTTGCTTGTTGCCCAATCCACGTCCCACAAAGTCGCAAATTGATTGAGAGCCGATCTCAGCCGACCAACTGTTCAGGTTGCGATAGAGCGCCTTTCACTTAGCCGACTGCACTATGTTACTAACAGGTAGATGCACATCTGGCTATAGCCAGATGTGCAGGCCTATATAGGCCTGCATACTTTCCGTTTCATTCAACGCTCAGAATTTTTATTTCTTTTTGTTGCGCCTATTATAAATGCGAGTTTTGTTCGGCATGGCGCTGCGCGCTGGCTGCGTGGCTAGACCTCGGTCCACACGCACCGCCTACCGCATTAAAAGTGCATGGGACCGGCGAATGAACTAACGGAAGCGCACTCTGACGCACACGCACAGGCCTTCGTCATCTTGATAATAATATTCATAATAATATGGATAAGAATTGTATGGCTTTGGCCTAGCTAGATATGCGTGTGTTCGTGCAAGAGTCCGCTTAATTTTGTCCGGACAAACCTATAGTTTCGCCCACTCGGCGGATAAAAGCGAGCTGGCCAAAAAAAGCGGGCAAAAGCAGGCGACGAATTTTATTAGAAAGGTATACAAAGTGAAAGATTTGGCTGACTAGAAATTGGCCGGGCAAAATGCACCAGGTGACGATGCGTCCCGCGGTGAGTTTGCCCGGCCACCCTGTATGTGCTTTAAGTGCAAAAGCGGTGAATCGAAAAATGGGAAATAATGAGCAAATATTGCCACATGGAAACAGTTATTGAAATACATGATAAAGGCCTACATGTAAAGTGCATCGACGAACAGCCCGCGTCCAGCTGCGGCCGACCCTCCCACGCGCCGTCTCAATCGACCGAAAGTGGCGGCCATCCAGTGATCCGTATGCAGATGCAATTGTACATTCAATATAGTTCACTTAAAGCGCCGCAATGTTATGCGCAAATGTGTAAATAATTGAATGTCAACAGCAATGCCATCAGCACTAGTGACACGTAATTTGGCGTAACAATCGGCCAACACGACGGTCGGCAGAGCGCACAGATGGACAAAGTTAAAGCATGCGACCGAACTAAAGCTATTTATGTACACGGACATCGACGAATTCTGCTGCGAATGGCCGGTGGAAATTCGCACGCGAGTTCCTCGCGTGACTGCTTTTCTCACATATGCTTATTATGCGAGCCAACAGGATCACATCAGTGGATGTCAATGTGATCACTGGATGAGTTCGCATGCGAATTTAACGGAAATTCGCTCGCAGCAAAAATTCGTCTTTCAGAAACCATCTTAAGGTGCTTAGGAAATTATTGCGCGCATTGTAGCTTAGCTAGTTAACAGTCTAGTATAATATGCGCCTGGGCTGTACGAAAGTACTAACTAGGCCTAGTTAATTAAGCGCTTCATTTAACCCTCGTATCGAAACCTAACATTTCAAGAATTTTGTATGCTTTTGCTGCCGCCTCTAAGCAGCGGGATGAAACCAGTTTTCGGCGATTTTTATTTTTAAAAATTATCTCATTTGAATTGGTTTAAATTGCTTGTTAAATCTAAGCATGTCCTGCGTAAATACACCGCACGAAAAATTAATCATAGCTCTAGGCTTCTAATTTTAAAATACAATTAACCTAAGGAAGCCTAATTAGCCAGCCTGCATTGTAATTCTGCTGATGCAAAAAAAAACTAAAGATTAGTTATGGAGGCAAAACATAAAATAAAAAATAGAAAATTTAGCCCTAGAAGATTACAAATTAAAAAAGGTAAATAAAAGGCTTCAAGGTCATCTTAAAATGGCCTTAGATTATAATTGCAGGCATTTTTTACAGTACGTAACATGCAAAAGCCGCGCAGGCATGCAGTCAATGTGGTAGTTAAAATAGTTAAGCTCATGCAGAGCATTAGATTTATTTTTATTTCATAGCCGATTAGATATCCTTCGGGGATTTTATTTGCTCGATTGATTCTGAATATATTTTTTCCTCTTCTTCTAGGCTCACGAAGGCCTGGGAAAATCCAGCGGATATTAAGAGGCGATTAGGCCTCGTTATCAAAGGTTATGCTGAGGAAAACCGGTCCGACGATGTTAGTGCGCATGTTCGCGACTCGATCAGAGCTCAAGTCGCTAATTTATTTCTTTTTATTCCTCTCGCTTTGCTTCATGTCCTATTTTTTGCGTCTGCACGTCTGAATCTCCGATGTCTTGTGTTTCCCTGCGCAGTCCACTTGTGCAGGCGACGCTAATCAACGAGCATAATCTGAAATTAAGCGCACGGACGACAGGTGGGCCGACAACTGGTGGACATCGGCGAGAGGGCATTGTGCGCTTCGAGCTCGTCGTCATTCTCAACTCATGGTAGATATTTCTCAGGCCAATTTATTGACTAATTTACGACGTCGCTGTGGACTGCACGACCACAGCCAGCAATGCATAACATGACCCATAGTTCAGCTAGGTCTAAATGATTTTCCACATTGAAGCACATGACTTCAACTTAGGCCTGCCATTCCTCGGCTGTTGACGTAGACTTAGGCCTAATCTTAATTCAATAGTAGCGCGTCACATACATTATGGTGGCAAGCAAACAACGTATGCGCGAGAGATCTGTGAATATACAGGGTGTTCGATCGTCCCTGTTCCAAAACGGTTGATGGACTGATTTTAAACAATTGGTAGCTTTTGGAGCATGACCGCTAGAGACTCGCAGCTTGTTTCATCGTCAAGGTAAACTCAAAAGGTTGTATTTAGCGTTTGGCGTTTTTGAAAATGAAGGGCGTACCGCCATGCGCCGCGTAAAACGCAGAAATCTTCCAACTTCCATGCAGACTAGCCCACCAAAGCGAGTGAAACTGAGCCGTCTTTACCTCAGTTCCAGCATGGCCTAGCAGGATATGTGGCTGCCACGTACATTTCCTGCCGCACGTCCGTCCTAGTTACGGCGAATTGGCGGTGCAGTGCCCATAGTGCACTGCGGATTCGCCATAACTAGCTGATAACAATTAACTATGTCTTAAGTGGCCTCTCTGACCTCGTAGATAACCGAGTGATTTACCTAAAGGATGGCTCGGTGATAGCGCACGACTAAAATACAGAAACGTAACTTTAGATAGTCAGGTTTTAATAATTGCGAACTACGCAGTGCAGCACCCTGTACGACTTTCTTCCCGCGTCCTTCCAAAGTGGACCCGTGAGCTGCAGAGTCTATTTGGAAAATATGAATGTGACGCAAAAGCGTGTTGGCCGAAGGTCGTGTGGGCAGTGCAGTTCGCTTCGACACCTTAATTGCCCATAACACCAAGACATAGTTAAAAAGGCAGGAACGTGTCGGTCCGCCTCATACGTGCCCGATTGAGGCGCCATTAAATTATAGTCTCATGGTAGCCCAGGCGTTTGTGTGTGAATGCATGTGTCGGCCAATTACATACTGTACAATGAGTTTTCACCTGACTTATCTGGACGAGACTTTCTGCCGTAGCCCGTAGTGCAATGGCAGGTTGACCCTTGACATGCGCACGTATATGTTAAGGCTGATTCGCATTGTGCGATTTTCATCATGCAATTAATATTCAACGCAACCTTTTGGTCCATCTGGTCAAACCGAGTGTCATAAAACCAAGTACGCAAAAGCAGACGAATTAGTTAAAGCTGCATTGGTATAATGCATAATAATTTGTCCTTTGCATTTGTCCACTTTTGCTCGAGCAAAACTGATTAGCATTTGGTTATATCAAAAGGCTTCGTCGCGTCACGCGATAAAATTGCACAATGCGAATGTTACACGCGCACGATCTTCAAGCATGTATGGTCAAGGCACGATTGCTCAAGGTCATTAGTTTCCAAAAGCTGCCACTCGGGTTCGAGCTCACCTTGTAAAAGATTAATTTGATCGATCACCTTGACATTAAGTGATTGCGCGAGCAAGGATGTGCAAAATATTTTCTGCCAAGAAGATATTTTTTGTTTTCCATTTCCGCCTATTGGGCCACCTTCGTACGATGCAGTTCAATTGACCCTGAACTTATAACCGAGGCCTAGCTGACGTGCGCGAAAAGGCTCGATCGGCTTCGGATGAGGGTCGTCGGGTTCACTAATGATTGATGAAGCTGCAAACAAAAGCAAAGCAAAATTGGAAGTTTGTTTGGGGAGAAACCCGATTCAATGGTTTGCCGCGGGCACTGATTGTTGCATCGTAGCTGCAATGTTGGAATACTAAAGTCCATTGTGGCAAAGTTGCAAACAAAGGCAGAGTTGAGTCGTACGGTCCCTGTGACAGCACGGGGTTCAAAGACCGTGCTTGAAGTAAGTGCAGTTCCAGTAGGGCAAACAAACAGGAAGTATGGGTACGCCAATATAATTAGTAAATGCCTAATGTGACTGAGGCCACTGAACGACGTTTTATTACAGATATAAATATGATTTTTCGTCTTTTTATTTGTTTCCAGATTCAGACTGATGGTCCAAGTTGGAGAGATTTAATGGTCCGGCTTAAGTTTGAAGCACAATCTGCTTGGATTCTGATCAGCCTTTGGATGTGAGACTTAAGTGCAGTGCTTCAACTCGTTCAAGAAGTGGTGATCGATGTCACATGGAATCCACTGGAGGTGAAGCTGAGGGCTCGTGTCTGTCCTTGTCCAGTCACGCTGACGCTGGGTCGCAATTGCAACGTCTGCATCATGAGGATGTGTGGACCAGCAGCTGTTCAAAGAGTCCTTCGGACAGTGTGCGCTTGATGACGTTTGAGAGATCATCATCAGCCGCAGCTTCATCAACCGGTCAAAGCGACGTGATTTTGACGCCGGAAATATTGTTGGAAGATGGCAGCCATGGCTCTGTGCTAGAGGACATCGTGGAGGACTGGACGCGCCGCATTATTCCATTCGACGGCGCCGGCCCAGCAACTGCGCCTAGTCCAACGCCAAGGTCGAGACTGGGGATGATGGCCAAAGACAAGAAGATGGCGTCGTTGAGGGTGGACATCATTCCTGTGGAAGTGCAGTACGGTAAGAGAAAAGGCTTTCCTCAATTTCATTACTGCTAAGGATTGACGTGACTTAAGCGTTGCTCAGGATAATATTGGTGAGTCACGCTCGAGTCGGCCTTTAAGTAATAGTTGCTAGTGATAGTTGCTTAGTGACGTTGGTATCGCTTAAGGGATGATTCACATTGTGCAATTTTATCTTTCGACTCAACGTAAGCATTTGTTACAACTGGTTGGCAGTTGCATGAAAAAAATGCACAACGGGTACACCAAACAAAGGGATTATAAAGAAAGCCTG
The DNA here is from genome assembly GCA_034700265.1 of Polyzonium germanicum. Lineage (NCBI taxonomy): Eukaryota > Metazoa > Arthropoda > Diplopoda > Polyzoniida > Polyzoniidae > Polyzonium > Polyzonium germanicum. The sequence continues at coordinate 7,804 of JAQIYI010000023.1, forward strand.
ACGCGTGACTTACGACTGTCTTAACGCGCCATGGGATCACGCTTGAAAGAGGGTCTTGAGTCGCGCGTTCAGGTTTCAATCCCTGCAACCCCTTGGGGATACCAGCCTTCGCACGGAGCTCAAGGAGATCAAGGTCAGCTATTTGGAAAATAAAAGTAAGCTTTTATGTGTTTCTTTGTTGTGTTGATTTTAATCAACGTTGCTAGGCTTAGCGCATACAAAATTATTGCAAAATAGAACATGCACCCGCATACAGTGGCCTACTCTGCCGTTTGAGTCGCTCTATACGATATTAATAATAATATTTTATTGCACCGTAAAGGGATTTTCAGGCCTCGTACAACGGCCGCGAATGCGATATTGGCCAACAACTTATACCCCACATTGTTCCCATTAGCAAACAAAAGTCTTAATTATATGTTGGACCAGAATGGAAAATAATACAGAGTGCCCCAAAAAAACTTGGACAAATGGACAGCTAGGCCTATGACAGATAGTTAATCAGAGTATAGGCCTACAGTATATTTATTATATAGGTAGGCCTAAATGCTACAAGCATGGCCATATAAACTCTATGAAAGGATGCTTCACTTCCCTTTGAATTTGGCCTTCGACCAAGGCTAATTCCTGCGAATCCCCACAGTCGTTGGGTGCCGAGCCCCCAGATCGCCGTGTGGATCCGCCAGCGGCCACCCAACGACCGTGAAAATCCAGGTTGGCGTGTGTCCATGCAGTTTGCGGCATCCGCGTTTATGAATCTTAGACATTAACAGCTAGGCCTACTCTCGCTCGGACATAATCAGTAGTATTATTACAAACTAATTGCCTAGTTGCAGCTAGCGCTTAGATAGAGCTCAATTAAGCAGCTTCAATTTCAATAGAAGGCTGTCAGGCATGACAGAAATTAAGCGATAGGCAATGTCGAGCAGCATAGAAGAACTAATAACCAGCTTCGATCTGCTTGAACGAGGCTGCTAATTATTTTAACGCCTAGTTCTCTGCTAATTGTTGAAGCTTCAAATGCTACGGGCTGTATGGCCGACCAAATTCTTAGTATTTGACGCCCAATTAATCAGTTCAACTTAAGTTGGATTATCCCTGAGGTTTATATAAGGAAAACTTGAAGGCGACTTGAGACCGTCCAACTCCATAGGAGTACGTTGCAAAGACAATGTCCAAGTTATGTTGCAAAATGGACAAACGCTATGCCAATGCTAGGTACTGATAAGCTCCGCCTTCGCGCGAGTTCAATACCTACAAGTAGGCCTCGCGCTGTTTGTCATATAAGCCTGATATTGAAACAATAAATATATTTGTCCGGATTGAACAGGTGGTTCGTCGACGACGATGGCGTCACAGGCCGGGAACAACGGCGCTGGCTCCGCTCCAAAGTCTCCGATCAACGTGCAAGAGTGGGTGGACTCCATCGACATTTTGCCGTCCATGTCGACAACGACAAAGTGCGATCTGCTTCAAAGGTACGCCTAATTAACCTATGAATACAATACGTACAGTACCGCACTAAGCCAGTTCTTGTGGCGCGTTCACGGTAAAAGCAAAAACTTGCATGCTGTTTTGAGCAAAGAAGCTCCAAACGTATTTCAGCTTGGCTCGTTTGATTCTACGCCTTCACATTAGACGGTCGCAACCTGGAGCAAAAATATGTGGCGTAAAATAGCCTGCTTTTTTATCTTTGCTTGCATGTGCGTATCATGGGTTGCATTTAAATGCCTTTCGTTTTTATATCTTGTTTTGTTGCTGTGGTTCTATGGATCTAACACTTGCCGGTTCTGTGACCGTGTGAGTGCGTAAAATAAAACCAGCCAAGCTGGCATAGCTCAACAGATCTTCGTTTTAGCTTTTACTGTGAGCCTAACCCTATTTAATTTTTACAATTTTTACAATTTTTTATAATGTTTAGATGTGTAGATTTAATGGATATTGCATAGAGGTGAGTCATTATTTGTGCAACAAGTAGGCCTATTCGATAAATCGATTAATTTCTATTCAAAAGTTGCGTTTAGGCCTACATTATAATCTTTTTCAAATCCAATTTAAATTCAAGCTGGTGAGTTTGACAAAATTCTTGCGAACAATTTAATCAATTTGTATGGGCTATACTCTAGCACATATTGCTTTTTGAGCTGATCGATCAACCTTATTCAACGTACCTTTCTGATTAAACGTAATCAATTTATTTTATAGACGTCGTGACCATGAGAATCAGCAGTTCGCATTGGATTCGATGCAGGATTGGCAGAAATCAGAGATTGGACGTGAGCATGTTCCAGCAGGGCACGTCGAGACGCCGTCAGTCGTGACCGCCACCAGTGTCGATTACTACGACTGCGAACCGGACAATTTGGGTCTTGGAGCCGAAGGTATTAATTACAAGGGTCCAATTTGATTAGCATTTTTTAAAATTCATTCATTCAATAATGATTGTGCAAATTTTCGCTAAATTGAAATTGATAACTAAATAAAATAGGCCAATTGCAAATTTGTTAAATTTATTATACCAAAATATATAAAGTAAACATAAAAAAAAATTAGGCGTAAACTAAAAATGAATGAATGATTATAAATAAGGTTCAAAACTTATGAATAATGAAATCAAAAATAAACGAATAAATTGAGTTAATTTATTTGAAGAAAGGAAATAAATAAATAAGATATAGGCTAGACATGGGCCTACTGTACACGTAAATATTGTAAATACAGCAAGAACTGGAACTTAACTGGAAGGTTGGTCGATCGTAAAAATACGTTGGTCTCTACGTGGCGAGCTCTGAACTCGCAACGGCGTGAGAGCTGGGACTCTGAAAATGCATCGATAAGTCAAAAATGTTTGCGTTGTCATTTATGTTGATCTAGGGCCATTGAAGTGTATGCGTGGCCTTGAATTATTATTCCAATAATCAACCAAATCAAATCTTATGTACACTCCACTAGAGGTATTTGTTCAAGGCTTATCTTTAAAACACATTTAGGCTTTTGGGCCTAATCCATGCACACGCATCAGTTTCAATGATTACTTTACAATTAATTGAAAGAGGATCATAATCGTCAGATTTATTCAAGGCCGACGTCAGAGAGATTGAAGACTTGAAGTATGCGTACTATACTTTCGCCATTAATCCATTAAACCTAAATCAAGCATTTCCTCCTTAAAAGCTATAATAACTAGCCCTGGATTTTTATCCACTTTTGGCTCATTCTGCCAATAAATTTGGCCTTCAATCTCTGTACTTGAGCCACCATTGCCCTGCACGTTGCACGCGTTGAAGTATATATTGGCGTTGATTTAAATTTTGTTTTTTTTTAATTTTCAATATTTCCTCGAAGCTCGACATCTAGAAGACGATCAGGACAAGGAAATAGGAGGACCATCAGCGAATAAGAGGTGAACATTTGAGTCTGGTTTATTCGTCTATTTTTATTTTAGCAAATTATACTGAGTCTGCATTTAATAAAACATGACGGCGTAGACCACAGGCACACAGCTAGACTCAGAAAAATGTGAATAAATTGATTTTGACTGTTCTGGAATATTTGGAAGCTTTTTTGCTGTGAGCGCGCCTTATAGAAAAAGCCATTAACTCTGAAATCCGGTTCCACTCTTTTCGAACACCCTGTAATAAATCAAATGTAATGGGGCTAGGTCACAATACAGAAAAGAAAGGCCTCCAAACTGATTGTTATTATTCCTTTTAAGATTAAAATTACTCTGGGAAGTTGGTGGCGCTAGTAGGCCTAGTTAATCGTGCTCTCCACCCGTAATTGTGAGCTTATGACGTTCAGATTGTCGATAAGTCTTGGTACTTTTTTTGGCTTGACAATGCACAAAGAAAGTAGTTTTTTTCTTTCCACTTGAACACTTGTGCTCTTTTGATTGCAGGAAGCGCCTTGTTTCCAAGCGAGAGAGCAGCCAGAGTTTCCAGTCGGAGCTTTCGGCGACTTCCACTGCCAGCAGGTGAGCGGCTTCACATTGGATGTTGTCACGTACGTTCATTGCCTCATCGCCCTGGCTTCAGCCACTTAAAAGTAGCGTAGAGTAGGCCTGTGGACTTATGCAATCAATCAATCATTCTGTCACCGGATCAATGCAGTTTAGCTGCAGTCAAGATATCTTTGTACTCGGTATAGTCTGTAGGCTGCGCGAGTGCGCGTGGCGTACGTGTGCATGAATAGCAGAGGTAATAATGAGATCTTTCCGCTCGTTGGACGACGACGACGTCGTCGTCGTCGACGTTCTTTCCAGCGTGAGTGCCTTGCTGGAGTCGATGCGCGACGACCCCGAGGAGATCCTGGAGAACCTGGGCTTCGGCAGTTCGGAGTCGTCCAGTCCGTTAGCGCGCATTCCTCGTCGCTTTCTGCTGCGGCCTTCCGCCATCAAGGGCAACGATGTGGCCGGCTTTCTGGTGCGGCACGAAGAAATGCAGGAGATCAATGACACCGCACTGTCTGGCTATCTGGGACTTTCAGGTGGGCTTCATACATAATGTACCAGCGAGTTCCGTTTTGCCCTGGCAAATATTTGTTTTACTTTTAAACATTCAACTTTTATGTTTAAGCACCGTAAGCAAATAATATAAATTTTTAATTTCTCGTCCTATTATTGTTGCGTTTTCTATGAAGGTTATCGCACGGACGGCCATAGTCCTTCGGGCATCGTGTCAAAGATCCTGGAGAAGATCCTGGAGCGGAAGCGAGAGATGAAGCAGGCTCGACTGTCCAGCCAGCAGTCGTCGACGCTGCCCACAACGATCGCCCCCAGACCTGGGCCCAGCTTTTTCCAGGCCGCATTCTCCGTGATGGCCATTAATGCTTTCCGCAATTCCATCCGACCTGTAGACAATAGCATTCTAGAACCGAAGAACCGTCAGTCGTCCACGGCCAAGAACAAACGATCTCGAAAGTTGGTTTTGGGAGAACACTCGTTGACTTTGAACAGCGACGAAGAGCTCGTGGATGAGCGCCCAAAACAACAACAACAGCAACAATCGCAGGCGTCCGTGGTCGAGATCGAGGCCCAGCCTGCTGCTCACGATCAACTAGACCGCCAGATATCCGACGACGTCTTTCTGCCCGCGATCGACAACAAACATCGGACCAAGACCTTGACCCCGTCAGATCAGTGCATTGATCAGCCGTCGGTTATCGTGACGATGTCTAACAATCAGCACAAACTGAGCAGACAGTTCAGCGTGAACGAAGACTCGACAGCGACGTTGACGCCGTCCACCCCTCCTGAAAATCTAGTTGTCGACGTGAACGATCCTGATGGCGGACGCCATCAGCAGGAGCAGCAGACAGCGATGTCCCAACTGCAGTTCAAGTTGGGCATAATCAACAAGCCGGAATCCTTCGAGCTGGAAGAGGTGCATTTAATTACCGTAGGCCTATAACCATTTTCGGAGAAATGGGAAACATGGAAGTATCTGAGGCACGGTGTAGAGCCAGTCGAGTGGAAAAGTCTGAATTCAACACTGTACGTAATGCATTGTCCCACTCTCGCCTACGCAGATCGAGCTTCCATGTGTTCAGTTGTTCATCCGTTATGTACATCTGTGTTATATGGTTCAACGCGAGCATATATTTGACATCTTCCCATTCCTAACAGCTGCCTAACACCGTCTGCAGTGACGTCCAGGAATGGATCAGCGGCGACGGCTCCGCAGATGGAAGAGTCCAGGCAGAGCTTTGTGCAGGTAAAACAATAAATCATCAGTGAGGTGGCCCGAATTTTGTTCTTGGAAGGGCATTGCAGGCGTTTAAATGCTGTCTGTAGACGGGCACTCAGTCGATCGGCAGACTGGCAGGGATTTATTTATTGAATTTGAATTAACCATGATGCAGATGCTGATCATAGGACAGGCAGCGCGATGTCCGTGAGCAGCGGATTTCTGGAATACGAAGCTCTCGATGCAATCAAAGCCGACTGCAACGACGAAGACTTAAGCTCGAGGTCTTCACCCACTCCAAATATGGTAAAAATGGTTCATTAATGCGATCAGCACTTGCATTCAAATTCCATAGCGCATTCAGAACTATTAACATTATTGCGCAAAACATTACCGCTATGCATTTAGTGCATTCCATCAAATCTGCATGGGCACATTAAAACATGATTAATGACGGTAAAAAGAAATAATTTTGATCGCAATTTTTAAATTGGAGCGTTGTTTGATTTATTGTTTAGGGCTTGGACAGTTTGAAAACCGAATCTGACGTAATCCACAACGATCATCCATCGCAACCTTCGCCACCAGCTTCACCGCCACGACCACTGGAAATGGGTCCTTCGACCACGTCAGAAGGACCTGGCGAATGTGTCGCAGTCATTAACAATTGCTCAGAAGTTGTGTCGGAAGTGTTGGTGGTGGAATCAGCTACTGCGACCATTCCAAGAGAACATCGTCCAAGTGAGTCGGACGCAGTGTCGAACCCCATCATGATCGATTCGTCCGAGACTAATCATGACGACGATTTATCGTCGTGCCCGTTCGACGGAGCTAGGCAGTCGTCTTCGTATTTCAATGCGTTTCAATTGACGAAAAGTCAGTCGGAAGCAAATCTGCCGAGTTGCACCGCAGAAGGGCGTCGGACGAGAACGAAGTCGGTTTCATCGGCTTCATCCTTGTCGGCATCGATGGCGACTTCTCCAACCAAAAAGGACAACAGTTGTTTCGGCGATGGTTGTATCGAGAGTGGCCGAGTGGCGACCCTCACTCGGTTCTGGTCCAACGTGGGCAGCGTGGACTCTGATCTGCAAGGACGTTGCAAGTCGTCCTCCGGCGTCGAAGAGCGGAAGAGACGAGACGTCCACTACCGATCGCAACCAAGACTAGCCGACGCTCCGTTGACTTTCAAGAAAGCTTCTTCAAAGTCTGCTGCAGGATCAACTGAAAATGTCGCTGCGTTGAGCAAAGTGTGTGTTTCAAAATAGCTCAAGATTTCTTCATTTCCTCTAAAATATTTTTTTATTAGGAATTGCTTGATTTATTTTCTTTATTGATTTAAACAAATCCCTGCAGAATTATTGGACAGAAATCGCTCGAATGCGGAACGTGGTGAGGAATTACACCGCGCAATTGCGAGACGTGGAGAGATCCTGCTGGGAGACGTACCATCAACGCTTTCCCGGGCTCACACACCAAGAAAGGTACTCATCTCGTTCGACTTTCTCAAACAATTGACAGTCAGCCAATTGTTGTAATTAATTGTTTATCAATAAATATTTAGGAAGGAACTGAAGATGTTGGGTGAACTTCGAATACGCATTCTGGAAGAGGCCAGCCGGACGTCGTCGCTCTTGCAGAGTCGAATGTTGCCGGTGGCATCAGGGGACGTCGCAGGCGGATGTAGCCCAACTGATGAGTACTGCAATGCCACTTCCGGCACCTTCCAACCTGATCCTTGCAGCAGGCTCGATAATTATAATCAGTCCCAGCATATCGACGTCGATGGCGATCGATCTGGTGGGACGTGGCGCCAACAGTCAAACAAACCTCAAGAGTCAATCACGCCAAAATCAACCAGTGCTAATGCGAACTTGTCAAAGGACGCTGCACATGTCCTGCAGATGCAGCAATGTGAGTCAACGACTGCAATTCAGAGCACGGTGGCTATCACTAACCAGTCAAGTAGCACTGCGCACACGTTTCAACAGGTACGGTCAGCTTACGTGGTGAAACAAATTATATTGCAAAAAAATAACAAACATGCATTTAGAAACAGGCAATTTACTTAGGCTTTATGTTCTTTGAATTAAAGGGTTTTCCATTTTTTTGACAGATGAAGCGAGAGATTATGCAGGAAGTGAGAAGTCTTCTGCGAAATGATCAGCAGACGTTTCTTCAAGACATTCAGGTTGGCCCTCTTTTATTTCTGCGTTTCTCACATTTAATTCTGGCGCATACAACATCACGCATGTAGACCTACTCCATCGACGCGGAGTCTAGGGCTAATGAATCCGTTTCTAATCTCTCCTTCTTCAGTCCACTCGCCGCGAAATTATCCAAGTCAAAGAGGTCGTCTCTGGACTGAAGAACATCCTTCGGACTATTAAACAGCCGGATGAATGACGCTCAACAGACGCTGATCGACCTGCTCGCTAGCTACACTGCTAGTTCTAGTTAAGAGCTCGCCAAATTGACTCTGAAAGCATGAAATCCAATGGTCACACTGGTCAGTTTTGTTAGTTTTTACCAACCTTTTTACGGGAGCGTTATGAACCTGGACGTTATGAATGAAGGTCGGTGCGCGTCATTTTTCTTACTTTTCTCCAGGGAACATAGCCTGACTCATTTTTCACCCTCTTGAATCAATCTGGAGAAAAGTCGAGAAACAAGTCTGGAAATATGTCGATGTGCATTTTTTGTAAATTAAGATAATGTTATAGAGAATCGAGAGTATTTTCAATTTTATAAGCGAATCATGAATATTAAAGGAATAAGTGCAATCTATTTGGACGTATTTCATTAGCGCATTTCATTTATTTATTTTATATAACTAGAAAAAAATGACAAAAATTTAATTCAAAGAAAAATCGATTATTTTTTTAACTTTTTTCAAATTTCATCGAATTTACGTCACTTGAGCTGCGCGCTCAGACTTGCGGGCATTCTTAGGGAACATGCGAAATGCTACCAGAGACTAGTCTATAGTCTCTGAATGCTACTAGCCTAGTTCGCGCTTACCCGATTCATGGTTTCCGCCATTCTGAGCAAATCTTGAAATTTTCCATTTCGAATGGCCCGCTCAGAATTTCGGAATCGGAACTTTTCATCGATGATGCGCATCAATAATGAACATCGATGTACATGGCTACATGCGCTGCGTGCCTAAATGGCGGAATCCTGGTTTATTCAATAGGCCTAATTTAGTTAATTTTTTTTATTTTGTGAATTTTGTGAACGTCCATGGCTTCGATGGACTTTGCAGACTCCGGCATCTACAAGATGGACGAATTAATTCGGGACTTAATTGTTCGAAGACGCGCGGCAGCCGGCAGCTCGTCCCACGTAAGCCCAGGTCTAATTAGAGTAGGCCTATACAGAGCGTGTTAAATTTGCACCGGCAAAAGCTTCAGAAAGCTTAGTCCGGAATCACGAGTGCAAATCTCAACTGTCTCCACTCAAGACAGCTTCAGTAACTTTCGGGGGTTATAAAGGGGACATGGGATACATTCAAATTCGTGAGTCCCTAGTGTAATTCACACGGGCAGTTTTTCGAGAGGTGTGTGCTTGGTGGGTTTTTGGCCCTTCATCACCGGAAGTTGCCAAAGCTGTCTTGACTCGAGACATGTCTAAGCTTTGCACTAGTGATTCCGGCCTAAATCTAGGTCCATGCAGGTCCACCTCAAGACTATACAATGGCCTACACATCTATGGCCCACTTTACATAAATGCAATAGGGAATCTTTGCGTGTGCATATCTTTCCTTGCATTGAAATGCCTTACACATTGCAGCCAGATGGTGACGTGGCGCCCAATGCAGAGTCAGTCGCAGTCAAGCTCAGCGACTTGGACAGCCGTGTGTGCCAGCGACGGTTTGCCTACCATCTGCTCAGCCACGTGCGAGAACGGATTGGCGTCCACGTCCAGGACTCCAAATTGGCCAGTGGACTGACGCCCAGAAAGCAGAGCAAAAAGTCGGACGATGTGGACAAGATTAAGAGTAACCATCAGCGTCGACAGCACCCGCAGCAGAAGACGTCCGCGGCTGCTATCGGTTCGTCGACTAGGCCTAGTTATAATAATCAAGAAGCATCACCCGCACCTTGTCGGCAATTCCATTGCAAGCTGGCGTTCGATGTCGACGTCGGACCTGCAGGTAGTTCGGCGACATCAAAGTCTGCTGCTCATCGGACCACGTCGTCGTCGAACAGCTTCGTGAGTCGATCGAACGAGAAGTTCTCTCTGGGACAGTTTCTTCCCGGCGGATCGAAAGCTGACCACGGAGTTGATTCTTCCAGACGTCGAAGTAAAGCAGCACCCGGTCGCAAACAGATGACGACGACGGGTCCAACAGAAGCGATGGCCAATTCACCGCCGACCGAGCTGAATTTTTCAGACGAATCGGCCTTTCCTCGAGTCGGCAAAGCGACCACGTACGTGCATCTAGACTGGACATTTGGCGATTTACTTGTTCCATCTTATTTACCTAACTAGCCTAGTAGCATTGTGCACGATAGAAGCACGTACAATAAAATAAATATACAAGTCCTGCTCATGACATGTGACACGTCGTCCCAAGGTGCGATACATTCACGTGCTCGCGTCCTCGCTATATTGGATCTTTAGTTGCATTGCATTGCATGCTAGCATCCTAGTTGAATTAGTTTCGCTGATTTCAGCAAAGGAGCTCGCAGGATTACGCCGACGTTGATCTCGTCGACGAACACAGTTGGCCGAGTCAGCTCCAGCTTTGATACCCCGTTTGGCGGCTCAGCTGACACGTCTACCGGGTCGCCCAGAGGCCCCTTGCCAACCATGGACTCATCTCAACACGCCCTGGATGGCGAGCGCGAGCTTCTCAAGTAATTATTCTTGCATTTAAACCCAAGCTAAGGGAGGATTCCCACTACAGTGTTGATGCCATCAACGTACAACTTCAAATAGAGTATGACAAGATTCAAGTTGGCTAACGGTAACCATCGCTACGTCATGCCGTCAACGCTGTAGTGGGAATCAGCCCTTGGTCAGGTATCTGCGGCATAAGCGCCTTATTGAGTGAGCCGTACGTGCTTTAAAATGCAATGTCATTTTGTTTCGCAGGCTTGAGCGTGCCAGAGGAATCAGCAATCATTTGATGGCTCAAGATGGACTGGCCGATGCGAGAATGTTGTCTCAGGACTCGATGTCAAACAGGTCGATACCACAGATCGTCGCCCTTTCTCCCGATCACGTGACACACAGAGCCGAATTGGACGTCTTGAGCGATTTATACGCCGCTTGCATTCGTGGTGAGTCCACGGTAGATCTGATTTGTCTTCCTTGGTTTGTTTTATTGTCCGAGCGAGCTAAGAACTACTAGCACTAGCAGGCTGAAATTTCAGAAGCATTTGTCTTTATTTGCGTTTTCTCGCTAGGACAACTAATAGCTCAGTTATTTTAACCTGCATGTTCGCATTCATTTGGACTCATAGAAAATCTGGTTGGCAGCGTGGCCATCGAAATGCACTTTCTCGTCCAGTTGATTACAATTCGCGGTGACGTTGCAGCTGACGCCAAGAAAGGTAAGACCTGCAATGCAGTTCCACTTGGCTTTTCCCGTTTCATTTCTCATATGCCTCTCCATCAACTCATTTTCATGTCACTTAATTAAGCGTTGCTGCTCAACTATGTAAGGCTAAACTATTCAATAAGGCTGGAACTCATCTTTCAGTCTTTTCAAGTTAATTAAAACTGTTTGATGTTAACGTAATGGTGCATAAAAAATACGCACACTGATCTTGCATTTTTGTTCGCGTTGTTAGTCACCAACTGCTTTGAGAATCCGGCGAACTGCGTCTACTTCGCGATCGGAGTCCTGTGGCGTCAGCGACAGTAAGTCAAATATCGATTTATTTTATAATTTGGCATTTTCCCTTGGCTATTAATGGAACCTATTTTAACGCTTATATTTGATGGGATGCTTCCATAGATTGCTCTTTTTTCTCGACACGTTGACTCTGCGTCTGCTGTGCGAGAATCCAAGAGTCAAGAACTTCTCACATGACCTCCAAGCTTTTGTCGCTAACGCCGCCATCGCAAGCAGCAGTAGCAGTGCAGTGGCACACGTGAATACGAATTTACTTACGTTGTCATCCCCAAGCGTTATAGGACAATTTGAACGCGACTGAGTCTCTTAACTTCATAGGATTACCATAACCAACTTTTAACTCGATTTTTTTAATCACCAAAGCTACGATTGTACGTCATGTTGATTTTTTGTTTTTATTTCATTTTAGGCTGGGCATAATGCGTCTTTGACGGCGATTCCGATTGGAAGCGTGGCGTTCCAGTCCGAGACTGACGCTCGAAGCCAATTTATCTCCGAGGAAGGGTTCAATGTGTTTCGAAAGAAAAGGTTCCAATACTTGGACATTCGCTGCCGCCACTTGAAATTTAGAAATTACCAGAACTAATTTCCCATTTATTTCAGAGACTTGTTCTACGAAGTGTTGCGAGAATGGGAGGCCAATCGGCTGGTTGCCGACTGGTCGCTGGCTGCCATCGCCGGATCACGCATTCGCTCGTTGGTTTCCTCCGGATTCAACGATCCTACGACCTTCGCTCACCTGGCCAGGCTTTTTCAATCTCAACTCATATCGGTCAGCATGTACATGTACATGCATGTACATTGTATTTGTTTATTTCGGCGCTGTAGAACATACATGTATGTTGCAATCACTAATGTACCCTTCAAGGCCTGTCCTAGCCAAGATAGTCTTGAGTAGAGACAGTCTCACGACACCTTTCAAGCTGTCTCCAGTTTCTCTTAGGTTTTTCCCTATGATGCGTATGGCAATATTAGCAAATCTATATTGATGAGTATGATTTATTCTTAAAACGCGCTGTACTGTAGATGTGCGTATGGGAAAGTGCCTTCGAGGAAGAAAGCTCGGCCACCGAAGATTCGGAGCCTCTGGAAGCTCTGAAAAAGGCTGATCCTGAAAAATATCGCAGGTATATTTGTCTTTTCAATTAAAATCATACTTTGCGAACAAATTTTAATTTTAAATCCTTTAATTTAGAAACTAATAAAACATTTCCAAAATACCAATAACGTCGAATTTATAAACACATTAGATTAAAAAATGCGACTTAAAAGGACAATTAAATTAGAAGTTAACCAATTAAATGGCTTGTCTGATTATTTTAGGCTTTCAAGTCGATTCGTGACGCCGCCCTATGTCGGAGGAGCCTGTCCGCCTCCATCGTTTTCAGGAAATCAGGAATTCTTTAAGAGCTTCATCGTCATCGCAGCGTCTCACGCCTTTAACCAGCACCTCAAGGACGCCTTCGCCTCGAAAATAGATTCGGTTTGTCACAATGCGCAAATTTGATCACGCTTATTGTGTCACATGCTGACTTTTGTTCGCAGTTGAAAGAGCTGCAGCTGAACCTGAGTGACCTCCATTTTACGCGGACGTCCATGCACGAAAACGGCAACGTGCTCGTGAGTTCGGAGGCCCGGGAAAGCTTCTTCTCGTGTCTGCTCACCTTGCGCCTCGCGGCCAAGTTCCTCGGCTTCCTCGTCTTCCTGCCTTATCAATCGACCGAGGAGCAGTCCGAAGAGGTCCAGCAGGCGCAGGCGTCTCTGCGCAATGCGGTGAGTTTCGTTAGAAAGGAACTAAGGACAACCAGGCTAGCAGTATCTTGGTAGGTATCTTTGGCTTCGCTACTTGCCTAGTTTAATGTTTTATCGTTTGTGTCTTGATTTTATCAGGTTAGTCCCGCCCTGGATCTGTGCTCCATGTTGGCGGACGCCATTAAGCAGCGCCGGCTAGTGCTAGTCGTTCCTATCTTGGTAGAATATCTCTCCATGATGGATCCAGTCGCCGCTTCGTTACGTCACTATCGTCGTGCATTGACGCTGCTTCACCATCTCTACAGGCACGTTAAGCGCTGGACAATTCGATTGAGACATGACTTATGACTTCACACTTGTTGCCGGCTCATGGTGTGACCTCATTTGCCACTCTAGATCGGACGATTATAGTAGCACTGCTGACAACTGGCCTAGTTATTTATTTGTTCATTTGCCACATCATCTTTTCAATTCAATTTATTTGCATTGCAGGTCGAAGCGTTTGACGCTTAATGACGCCGCCAATTTAAGTCTGAATGGCAATCGGTTCTTTCTGTTGACGACATTGGGCTGGTTGTTCAAGGTGAGACGTTTTGGCGGATATGGATTAGCTAATTAAATCTTTGCAAATAAATTGAATCGGCCGCTCACTATTGCAGGTTGTTGGAACCTCTGTCGACGGTGCTCATGATGACGAGTTGGAATTTAAGGACGAGGTCGACATCACCCCCAATTGCGAGGCATTGGTATGCAACAAAGAAAGGACACGCTCGAGAAGATCCTCTGCTACTTGCTGAACACCTTTTAGACTTTTAAATTGAATATACTATGTAAATGACGTTGTGCCTTCTCTACCTAGGATATGGTGCCTTTGGTCGATCAACGAATTCTCTACTCGTGCTGTCCGTATCTGGGTATTTTATTTTGTTTTAACATTATTCGACAGTGACCTGCTCCTCGCTAATAACGCTTGCATGGAATTACAACTTTGTTCTTATTTTTTTTATTTTTTTTATTTCTCAACGATTTATTATTTTGTTCTCCTAAATATATATTTGACGCTGACAATGGTGCGTCTTAATAGCCAATTTCAGCTTTTGACGTACAGTAAACGACGTGCGTATCTTGTTTGTTTAGCTGAAGTTCGAGTTGTTCTGTCCAAATTCGCCAGTGGCATCGGCGTACGAAGCGGCGTCTTCAAGAAAATCACCCCAGTCAGCGCAGTCCAAGCCCCTGATGTTTTCCTTTTGTCGTCAAAGACACGACACTTGCAAGTGGGCTGATTAATTCTTACATCTAAAGCATATTTCTGTGCCTACCTGACCCCATTTGCTCATTTCTAGGTTCAACTTGAGGAGAATTTCTTCCACAACCAGCCGGTGTCTCTGCAGCGCACAGTCGAGTTCGTGGCCGACCGAATTTCGTCCAACGTCATCAAGTACGTCCGTCGAGTCATTCTGCCGTCAATTCGCCATGGCGTCACGTCGAAAGTGCAACATATAAAGTCATTCGTCGTGGCTGATCCGTCGTCGAAGTCTTGCCCTGAAAGAAAATGTGATGCTGCAACAAGTGAAGCAGGTGGCCCGACGCCAGTTATCACGGACGCTGTTAAATGCACAGCTATGAATGAATTGAAATCCATCTCGCAGATCGCTGAGGAAAAAGCTCTCGCAGACACGTTGTATTTTGCCAACACGTAAGTTTTAATTATCAAATTGGAAGCTCAAGCTGATATTTAACTCGCGTCTCTGATTTGCTTTCCACGTTTTTAAGCAGGAACTTGTAAGCGAAGTTGAGCCGTTATCTAAAGGCACGTTCATAGTAAAAGATAAAATAAGAACTATGGTGTAAGATGAACCAACCTATCTTTGCTTGTGCGCATCTTAGCTTTTACTGTAACGCTTGAACTAAAACCATACAAGCTAAGATACGTTTTGGCTTTTACTTTGAGCGCACCGTAAGCGCTTAATTGAATTTCCTATTTTCCATTTATTTATTTTTGTTTAATTTCCACCAGGTTTTGTTTTGAGCGAGCGAAGAGCGCGCTGAACATTCTTTTGCCCGACGATACGGAGGCTGGCGTAGTCGACATTTGCGCCAGGATCGCTCATCGCACCACGCTCAAAAGGATATCGCAGTGGTTCTCAAAGCAATTGGTCGCTGGTAAATAAAAAAATAGTCCAGAACACGACTTGATCGACTCTTAATTCCATGGAATTACATTGGAATTTTGAAAGTCAATCTCAAGTCGCGTCCGAGTTTTCCCTATAACCGTTAGGGATACAAGCTTTAGACGTTTACAAATTAAACCTAATTAAATACGATTCGTTCGAAACAGATGTTCATTATAAGGAGTTGATCGATGAAATTCGAAAGGATCTGCGAACGATGGACAAAGATCGGCAAGGGTCTGCGACAGTTGCTCAGCACGTCGAAAAACCCATCAATCTTGATGATTTTTGCGCTCTGTCTCCTTCGAGGATGCTAGTTGCTGTCAAAGTAAGAGCTCAAGTAGCTTCTATCGCATCTATTGCTGTACACGAGCGTAAATTCCTACTAGAAAAATGAATTGCAGAAAGAAAATAACCACATTATGGTGGTTTGGGGGATGTCCCAACAAATTATTTTTCACGTAGGTTGAAAATAACTTGGAAAATATAGAAAGTTGCCTACACAATACACATACTGCAGTTTTCATACTGCAGTTAGTTTTTCTACTGATAAGTGAAGTGAATTGTTTTTTCAGTTCTGTCTTTGTAAGTAAAAGATGTGAGGACAACATAACATTCGTTTCTTTTGTTTGTTTTGATCTAGAACTCGTTTAAAACACTTTACAACATTTCACAAAATGTCGAGCTGACATCAGCCAACGTGTTGGATTCCGTTCAAGCGCTGCAATCTCTGATAACCATTGGAAATGTGAGAAAAGTGCACCTTATTCACTACATAATTAATTAAAATAGAAATAATAAAATAATTGCGTCCACTTTTTTAAAAAATACCCAACAAACAGGATCTCACGTCCAGAACGTGCGTTCAACTGAGCGTGGATTTAGCAATGGCACTGAGTAAGAATTGTATAAATTCTTAACGTCGTCAGGCGCGTTCCACGCAGTTGTGATTAATTTGTTTTTTTCTAAACCCCAGCGATTAGATGTCCGGAATTGTTGACGAACGAGATCATCGATGAAATCGTCAATCTTTTAGCCACGCAGGAGGAACAGTCACATGAGTTTGTCCGTTTGCTGCTTTGCCCAAGAAACGTTCGCCATCTAACCATATCGTCGAATGAACAGGTCAGTTCAAATTCAAATTTACAGATATTTTGTATTTATTTCTTATGTCATATTGTTATTTGATTATTTTATTTAGTTTTTTTTTCATAAGTTAAAAAAATTTTAATTGTATTTTCCAAACTTTGAACTTCACAATAAAGCTAAAAAAACTTTTAAATTTTTACATTTTTCTAATTGAAAAAATTATTTTGAAAATGTGTAATTTAAAAAATTCTTTCATATTACTTTGGGCTCATCTTAACCTATTTTTGTTACTTTCCAAATCAGAGTTGGGCATCGATGCGAACACTCTTGGTCAGATGTATTAACGCCAAAATCATTTCAAACTCGTCATTGGAAGCGAGTATCGCATTAGCTGAGCGGACTAGTTGGCCATCAGTGAGTATGATCAGATCTCTTGACTAATCTTTGTTAATTATCTTATACACCTTTAATTGTCTAAACTAAGCCACTTCCGGTACTAGTAGAAATCGTTAAAGCTAACTCATTGCTTGAATTTTCCCACGCTCGAGATGACTAAGCGGCAACTGGAAACTTGTCGCGAAAGCTTGAGGGCCAAATGATGTGCAGCAAAACGGAACAGAGAATTTAAGAATTTGAACTTCTGTGGAAGGATTTTTTAACTTCCGCCTGATTCTAACTAATTTTTACTATTATTATCAACGAATTATTATTATACACAATTTCACACATGTATGACGAATCATTAAATAATGCTCTTGATCATTTTATTAAATAAAAGAAAAACTATTTGGGCTCATTTGCCGAGTGATTACATGTAGGCCTACAGCAATGCAGGTTGTACCCAGACCTGACTATAGAATATTTCCCATTTAGTTTAGGCCTAGGCCTATATGATCATTTATTTCATTTTATTTATTTTTCCTTTTACTGAGCAGGTTCCCTAGGTTTATTCGGAATTTATTTCCCTGGGAAGTAAAAGAAATTGTTATTAAACAAGGATTATTATTATTATTAATTTATTAAGTGGACAGAGGCGAAATGGAGGAGGAATTTTTAATCGCCATTAAAGCCGACGGAGAAACATACCCAGCGAACGTGACACGTCAAACACACGAAGGATGAAGGCGGGGACCGAACCCAAGACACGCAGTCGCCGTGAACGAGGAGCGATATAATTGCTCGACACTCTACGCACTTTGCCACAGGAGGACGCACACAGATAAAGAAGTCATCGATGTTGATGAGTTGATCATCGATGTAAGAAGAGATCGATTTCGGAGTGTAAATCGTAATTTTTGCCGGGATCGGGTGGCTGTGAAAATTGGGCGCGTCCGCGCCGTCCGAAGAAACCTCCCCGTAAAATCGTCGCACAAATGTCCGACGGCCTCCATCAGCGCTGGATTAAGATGACAGGTGAGCGGCCCCTCCAAACGTCTTCGTTTTCCCTTATTTCGCGCGTTTTACTTTGGCGTCCATGCAAAAGTGGCTCCGAGGGCGTGCTCGTCGGCCGGGTCATGTGACCTCGGCCACTGCGCTTGCGCTATGCGCCGCTCTCGTTCAGTCGCCATCTTGTTCGCCGTTTTCTTCGCACTTGTTCAACTTGTCGCGAATTTGCAATTAGGCCTAAATGCCGTTTTCTGAGCGTTCCATGTTTTTAGAAATTTGAAATTGGTGTCGTAGAACGCGTGACGCGAGATCGATCGGCCACGTGCTTCGCACCCGCTGCACGCGCTGGATGAGTGCACGTGCTGCGCGCACGATGGAAGTAGCGTCGTCTTCGTCGTCTCAGCAACTACGGTCCAAGACGGCCCATCGCGTGTTACTGCGGAAGCAAGGTGCGCATCGGGCGAGATCTGTTAAGTAACCAGCGCTGGTTAGACCAACTACCGTGACGAACGAGCGCCGAGCCATTGATCGCATGCAGGCCTAGTTTGACACGCATTTCCATGGGAATAGGCCTAGTCACGGTGCCTGAGCCGTCTGGCGTCAGACCGGTGGTGACATGTCCATGCCTATAATTGCCTGTCTAGATAACGCGTGCAGCTACTGAACTTCCAATTCGGTCTATTTTGCCCACAGAATTCAAAGCTCTCAATACCGCCTAAACGTCTAAATGTAGTTTTGACGAGCTGCCTAACTAATCTGCACTGGGGCAGTTCTAGGACTTCTAGTGCAGCCAGCGTGTAAATATTGGACAGAATAGATTATGGGTTCAAGTACATGTGACACAGTAAACGCACAAGTCATATGTTGTTTCCCTTTTTTGATTAGGTTTTCTTCCTTGAAATTTACTAATTTAGCCTACTATAAGAGTGACGCCAGTAATTCTCAAGCTTGTGCCCGCGGGCGGGCCTACTCAAATATGCCGATTATATGTGACAGCTGTTATGTGTGACAGCTAAATGATCCGCTTTTCCATACGGATCGTTTCTAGGCTCAATACAGGCTGATCAAAATTATCCTTTTGAGGCAAAACATTTCAATTAATTTTGGCCACATAAGAAATAGCATTTCTAGGAAAAATTAAATTCTAAAGCATTGTCATTTTGAATTGTGAAATTTATGCCGTGTTTAGCGTTTCCGAATGCAATGTCTTGCCTTGAAAAAGGATAACTGTGACCACCCTGCTTAATGCCTACGATAGGCGTTCAATCAGAGAGAATGGCTCCAAAGAAAAGAAAAGGTTGAGAATCACTGGACTCGGACGCTTTGCCCGTTGCCACAGTGGCACTTGGCACATTTATTTCATTTGCGTTTCCACGCCGGATGGCGCTGCCTGCTCCAACGTCTCTTTTTCATGGAATTAGCTTACATTTTGTGGCGGCCGTTAACCCCATCATCATCAATTCATCATCATTCCTTATAAGCTCTTCTGTGCGTGAAGAATAATTTTATGTTTTGCCTGTGAGCTTAAATTGAATGGTTCAAGATGGACCAATTCAATATGTGCGCTTCAAATGTCAAGTTGCACTCTAGTGTCCAGTCCCAGCTTCAGTTTCAGCTGATCGTTCGGAAAGTTGCTTTGAGCGCTTGACAGTTTGCGTTCAATGCAGCCAATCATTTTTGGTGCGTTTGGCTGATTTTGCAATCGTTATCCAATGAGAAAAATGGCAAACCACGCTAAATCCCTCCGCAAATCCTTTTTTTGCGCCCATCGCACTCGGCCCTTCACTAACTCATATATCAAATGTAGGCCTGTTGATTTATGTTTATTTCTTGATTTATTTGTTCATTTAAGCTTAGTCATAAGTGAGCTTATTCATTCGTTTATATTTATTTGGTTTATTTTTGTTTCGTTTCTTTTGTTTTATGTTTTGCTTTTATGTTTTATGTTCTGCTACGTCACAATGCAATCAATCTGTCGATGCAGCCGCCATCACGTGCTAGAACGCCACGCAAAGACTTTGAGGAGAATCTGCTTCGGCTCTGACTCTCGGCTGGCCAGTGGCCATTCCGGCCACCATTTCCAGTGTAGGTACGGCTCAAAAGGTTTCGCTTTTTGTTTTGTTGAGGCGGAGGCCGACAGTCTGCCGCTGTTCAGTTGTCACTCGCTCTAACGAACATTATTTCTGTCTTGCAATTATAAGCTTACCAAATACATGTAATAGCCTGGCAGCATGGTCTCTGTCTATAGCCTTCAGCAATTTGGCTCATTATCTGGTGCTACCAAGCGCAAAACTAATTAGCAATTGTTATTAGGCCCACAAATATCACTAGGGTTAGATTGAGGCCTAGGCCCTCGATTAATAATTTGTTTCTCACAAATGCCTCTAATTAAGGTAATTAAAGTAATTAATAGCTCATTGGGACTAGATGAAGGTTTATTATTGCTTTGCTTGCTCCCATGCATTTCATGAATGAATCTCTGCCAGTGTTGTTGATACTGCTCTTGACTAGTTGCTAATTGGGTGTCGTCCGCCACTTGTCAATTGCAGAGGCGCATCGCGCGTTGGAACTGCTCGAGGACTACCACTGCAAACTGACCAAGCCTCAGGATCGCCAGCTGCGCAGCGCCATCGAGCGGGTCATCCGCATATTCAAGAGCCGGCTCTTCCAGGCACTCCTCGGTAAGCCCTCAGTCACTATTGAGTTTTAGAACTGTCTCGACTTGAGGAAGCCAAGAATACGTCATTTCTCCATTCAGAGTGTATGGATTTTTTTCAAATAGATACAGCTCTAAATGTCATTGGCCCGTGTATTTAACCGAACCACAGACTTGAACTTGACTAACTCAAGCCAGCCTTTTAAACGTGAGAATTCCAATATTGCATTCCATTTTGCACCGCAAGTGCATTACATTCTCGAGATTGAACGTGCGATCAATAATCTAGGTGTAATTCAATTGAAATTCTCGCGTGCAAAACTTAAGTCTTGACATGGGCGTAAGTGCTATTTGTCTAGTGTTTTAACGGTGAGTTCTCACTGTGAATTCGAGTCGTTTTCAAGTCAAATTAATCGGGACCAACTTTGCGTTCGCACTGCACATTGGCCTGCCTAAGCCTTGGCTTTCCCATTTAACTTGATTTGAAATTCCAACGTTGTCCGCAGACTTCCGGGTCCCGGTTTTTGCACGGAGATTGAAACTGCGTGTTTGTTTTCAAACTGACTTTTAATCTGATCTTGCGGTCTGGACGGCGTCTTGTGCGTGGCGCTCGGTGCTTAGCATGGGCGCCTATGAGGATTCATACGTGTGTAGGCCTGACGGCCATTTAATTTTTTGTTCGCGTGCATTGCTTTTGAAATCCTGCCCAGTTGTCTCGGCCCATAAATATCACTCGTGTCTGTTGCGGCCCAGTCCGGATGGCGAAACCACCCGACCGACCGATGTCCGCACTGGTTTCATCTCATCTGCCTCGAAGCCGGTCCCCCTCCCGCAGACCCGATGCAGTATTTTGTGCGTTTTTTTCGCGTCTTCGTAGGCGTGCTGCAGTAGCTGCTGCTGCTGGCCCGAGGCAGTGTCAGTGTCATATATTCATTGCGCGACTGTTCTTGATCGTCGGCAATCCACTCCGGCACTTGCACATGTAGGCCTACTTCCGATCGAATTGTGTCCAATTTATCTGAACCGCCAGCTTTGCTTTTTGGCAGCACAATCACGCGTTGTTTTATTCGCTTTTCTACTTTTATTTCTAATGCCATCGACTCCGGTTTCTTGATTTTTTATTGTACGTGTGCTCTGTGCGGCCACATTAAACGTGTTCAGAGCAGAACCGAGCCAATATGCGCCTGGGGCCCACATGCAGTGTAGATGTACAGATGACATGCATGTACAGTGCACATGCTAATGTAATATGGGCCCGACTCTTCCCTCGACGTGTCAAACGTCTGTCATTTTGCCCATTTCGTGCGACCTAAAGCCTTTGTTTTTAGCATGGCAGGACTAGACGTATGTGGTAGGCCTACTAATAATGTCCGAGCGAGAATAGCACTCGCTGCGCACCAAGTGCAGGTGAAAATGCGCAGCACCCAAATAGCCAAAAATAAGTAAAATAATAGTAAACAATGGAATAGATTTTCGCACAGACTGTCAAAGAGACTGAAGCAGGGGCTTCGTACTTTTCAAAAATGTTATCTTCGTACTTTTGCCGTCAGTTTGGCATATCGCGAGCTTGAGGCACTTATGGCGGTTTGGTGTCGCCATTTCGTAGACGACGACTGCGCGTGTCGTAGCGTCAGATCTTGACGGAACCTGGTTGTGACAGTTCCAGGCTTAGGCCTGCACTTGTCTGCGTTCGTCGAAGCGCAAAGTATCCGCGAGCGAATTGGCTGCCGAGCGTTTTGCATTCGCTTTGGTACATGAATGCAGGGCCTAAATCCATTCGGCCCAAAGCGGGTTGGCAGATCAGCTGTGGCAGAGTGCGGTGACGCGGCGGCCAATCAATACTGCCGCCAGCGTCTGTTCGGCTTGTTGACATGCACGGAGTGTGCTGAACAGCGCACTCAGTCGGTCGAGTCGAGGGCGACGCGATTGACGTCGCGCGTCTAATCGCACATTGCGCGCCGAGCTGTCACTAGCACAACGACCGTCGCACAACTGCATGGTCTTCGGAATGGTCTGGTTCGCCGTCCTCTTCGCCCTGCGCCTTCAGCGGCAAGTCCGCCAACTGGCCGCCGTCACGTGCGACCGTGACGTGCACATTGTCCATCCGTTTTGCTCGCCTTCGAAACCGCGCGTCCACATGGGCCGGTTGCACCGAGGACACTATTGGCCGGCAGCGGCAGTGCCAGGTTGGTTAGTTGATGGCCAGGCCAAAGGTCGAACTGGGCAAAGCAGACTCAAAGTGGATTCCGCTTGAAAGCTAAACATTATAATGGCGCAATAGTTCAATGCAAATGATTTAAATGTTCCAGGTTTTTGCCATTTTGCTAAGCATATACAATTGAGATTTATTCAGCACCGGCATTGCCCAAGTACGCTATTTTTTACTGTTAACCTTTAGGGTCAGGCTAATTGTATTTATGAAAAATGATTCGTCCTCTGCTTTTGGCCACTATTTCGGCCGGGCCAAACTGCCAATAATGTAGATATGTAGTAATCGTGCGTGACGATGTGAACCTTCGAAGTGCGGAGACTGAGAATCAGGAATTGCCACGGGTGTGACTTTGCGAATCTCGCGTTCGCTTCCAGCAAACGCTAATTGCTCAAGTGTGCCATTGTTGGCGACCAATAAGTGATGAATCGAGAGTGACTTTGCTTTTTTCTGTCCATCCTTTGACGTTGCAGACATCCAGGAGTTCTACGAGATCACGCTGCTGGACGACACGAAGAGCGTGCAGCAGAAGACGGCCGAGACGCTGCAGATCGCGTCCAAGTGGGAGTCCAGCGCGCCCATCACCAACTCCATCGGATGCTCAGAGGTATTGTCCACTCGAGTCTAGTAGCGCGACGGCCAACTGTCCGAGCGAGAGCGGGGCGCGGCATCATTGGCCACGAGTGAATCGTCTATTTTCTTACTGTCTTTGATGCGCACACTGCGTGCTCAATCAGAGGGAAGACTAGATTTGTCTGTCTAAGAACGACTTGAGGCAGTCTCGACTCTATAGGATTACATATTGAGGGGGCAGTCTCAAGCTGTGTTCCCTATATGATGCAAAGGGGTTATGCATACGAACCCAAGACTGGTTGATTTAATTATTTTCCATGAAATGGAATTAGTTTGAATATAATTAGCCTAATTGAGTTTAAAGTGATGACAATTGAAGCGAATAGACCTCAGGCCTTTTCATGCAGCCAGGCGTAAATCTAGCGCAGAAAGCACTTTGCGAATGAGAAAGGGCGCAAAAGGTTAGGTCTGGATGCGTAATGTATCCGGTCGCTTTGGGTGCGATCACCAACTAGGCTGTGTCATCGACACCGCCATTGGGGCAAGAACTTGCGGGACGGAGTAGGGCTCGTTTGTTATGACAACAACATTGTGCGCGGCAGATTTATCTTCGGCGGAACAATGGCGACTGGAGAACTAAAACCGACTCGAGCTGAGTGCTGAAATCCTCATTTCTAAAGTAGATATGTCCCAAACATATATTGTATTGAAAAATCAGAAGGAACGTTTTCTGTATTCGATCTGAAGGCAGCCACGATCTTTCAAAAGTGCCCACGACTATAGAATATAATGCTCGATAGTCTCTGGTAGTACCTAGCACGTGCAGAGCAAGCCAAAAGTGGAATTGACAAACGTTCCATTTTAGGCAAATTGCAACTGCTCGATTTGAATTTCATCTAACGTTAGATCTGACACGTGATGCGCGGGGTGCACGCGCGGACAGACAGAATGACATTTTCCTAATCAGCGGACCAAAGTCCATGCGATTTGGCCATTTGCATCCAAAGAAGAAAATGCGTTTTGCAATTTGAAATTTTGAATTGTTGGCAGATGGAACATTCATGCATTCCGGATGATTTGCTTTTCTCCCGCTGCTGCCATTTTCATTTTTCTTTTCAAACCAAATTGTTGCGCTTTTTGGACCCAAGAGGATCCGTTGCCTTTTCAGGAGGAGTTTTTCTAGATTTTCTTTTTTCATTATAAACAAATAAAGGTTCCCCACTTGATGAGGTTGCCAAGCACTCACAAACGAATTCGAAAATTCAAAGTGAGAAAAGAAAAGGAGATTTCTACTCTGGCTTAACACAGCTGAGTTAGGCCTACTTGAGAAGGCCCACTTATTACCTGCTATGTTTCAGGGTTCACATTTTGGCCGCTATGAGCGCACGATGTTCAATCACTGCTCCCGTTTCCCTTCGATGGCAGCTGCTCAGTGTTGACTCAACGACGAGATTGCCTTCCGACGGCGGCTCGCAGACGACGCGCTTCTCCGCTTTGCATATGTGGTGCACAGACGATGCTTCGGCTAATAAATGCGAGTCTCTTAAGTGCCCTTAACCCCCATTAGCCCCGGTTTGGCCTTCCAGGAAAAGGAGGCTGAGCGAAGCAGGATCAGGAGGTCGGCATTCCTGGCACGCGTTTTGCAGGCCGCTTTTAGCATTTCTCCTTCGTCAGCCTTTCTTTCAGCGCTAACTCACTTATCCGGCATCCGAGGCAGAAAGTGGCCGAAAGTAGTTTCAGCCAGCTTTTATTAGGGGCCCAACATTGGCCAAAAGTGCTTTCGGCCAATTTGATCTCCTTTTGTCACGTGCTACAAATCAGGTGCCACAAATTTAGCCACTTTGGCCCAAACTTGTTTTAGCCGGCTGGCCAAAATGACTTTCAGTCGAGTACTCTGTGTCACTTGGTGATGGTTCGACCTGGCTGGCTGTTTGGCGCTCGGCTCGTGCTCGCGCCTATGGATGAATGGATGCTCCGTAGCCATCGAACGTCCATGTTGTAAACAACCTTGATTGGATTTTGCTCTTTTTTCTTTCAAGTTGAAGCCCGAGCTCTCATCCAGTAGTAGTAGCAAGGACGATTGATTTTTTACTTCCTGCTCCTCCTCCTCCTGCTGCGAAGGTTTATTTTCGTCTCCTGTGCAAAAACATCGCAAAGAACATTCAAGTGCGCCCATTGAAAGCCAAGCTTGTGATCTTGTTTTATGGCGCTTTAATCAATAATTGTGGTTAGCTAGCTTCTAACTTGGGCTTTGACGGCCTGCAAACCGCCATCTGGCGTCGCATTTCACGTAGACGGCCGACTGGTGTTCCGGAAAGGGACAATCTGCCATTTGATTGCAGCCTCGCCAGTTTAATTGTTTCGATCGACGACGACTTCGAGGAACAGTAGAAGCCAAGCAGGAAGGAAGGAAGGAAGGAAAGACAAAACTCATAAATCGTAACTCTCCCGGCCGGACCAAGGACGCGAGCCTTCTCGGACACCACTACTGGCAGTGGCGCAGACGGCATTTTCAAAAGTGGGGTCAGATTGAGGCGGCTATACCTAAAACTAGGCAATTTCTATTTTATGACCGCGCGAAGCGGGTCATTCCACCACCTTTGCATCATTTTATCCATTTTTATTTGGCATTTTTCAAAGTGTTTAATATGTTTTTGATCCTCCATCATTTTTTAATTAAAAGTTCATCTTTTTTGAACAAAATTTGCAGCAAAATCTTCATATTTATTTACAAAATGTTGTAAACCTTATTTTTATTACATTTAGACATTGTTTAATTTGTAACATTTTTGTAACAAAATGCGACCATTTTATTTTTATCAAATTTGTCAATTTCCTGGACAATTCTGATAAGTTTCTGAAAGCGTTCAACCACCACCTACGCCACTGACTACTAGTACCACTGGAAGTGTCCAAGATTGACAGTCTACAGCGTGATTCTGCACCTAACCTAATAATCAGTGAAAATTAAGTTGGGTCATATCCGCTTGAAGTGATGAACGTGCTTCCAATGATCGACTGGGTGTCCATCGTTAGCCATTCGCGGCGCCGCCTCTCCAACTATGTCTGTCAGATTCCAGGCCGGACTCGCGGGCGGCGGCGGCGGCGGCGGCGTCTCAACGACTTCCATCTGCCCACCACCGCCTCCACGGTGAAACATCTTCGAGAGATGGGCGGCAGCCGGCACGGTTGCGGCTGTTGCCATGCAGTACGTGTCCAATTTGATTTGATCAATGGGTTCGATGTCTGTAGTTTGATCCTCTCATATGTGGTCCTTTATCTTCCTATTTGTGATTCTCAATTGGGGTGATTATAATTCAGGATTATTTCTATAAAGTGACCTTGAATGCTGCATTCCGTTAGCTTTGGACACGAGAGGACTTTGTGGCTTTACCAATTGGAGTACCATAATCCAGTTAAATGTTAACTTTGGTTAATTTTCTAGTTAATGTGTGATTTTGCATGGTGCCCCAAAGATTTTTGTTATTTCCGCCCGCCCTTAGCTCTGGCGCGCACCCGTTACACATCCATCGCATTTCACGTCGCTAAGTGACAGAATCGCCATGGGCATAGTCCTACAGATAGCGTACAAACAGACAAACAATCTAGTTCAATATCTAGGTTGCGCATTTGAGTAACGTGCTTATTTTTCAAAATGGTTTCTGCATGTAGCACTCTCTGCGGATCTGCACTCCCCAATGCAGTCAACCCTGATTTAAGTGTGGCTTTCATCGCGAACATTTCGTAAATTTGCATTTTTTTTAATGTCAGGACGAAACGCTATACGGCCTTGATTGCATACTTAATTCAATTCAGCTCATTGAACTTGCGAATCATTGGCTTTAGCCCTTCAGGTCCCTGTTGTCAATTGACACTTGGGTCTTCTTTGTTTTTCTCAGTACCATCACTCGGACTCTGACGACGTTCCGCCGCCTCCACAGCCGCCTCACAGCCTGTCCGTTTCGCCCAAACCGGCAGCCTTCTTGGACGGCCAATACAGCAGAAGCCCGGTTCCCATAGCGACCTTGCGAGAGTCGCCGAAAAAAGTGAGTCCTGGCTTGACGTCGTCACCTTTAAGGAGTAATCAAGACATTCGGTATTTACATAATGATCGGTATAGTCAAAACCCATTCTCGAGGCGTATGAAGAAAGGCCAGTTTAATTTCTAGAACAGATTTTTATTATTCCTGTAAGGATTGTGTGTCACCTATGCGGGATTGCATGTGTGTGACGCTCTTGACGCTTGACGTCTGCAAAGGCGTGTTCCTGTCGGAATATTTGCGTTAGATTCAGGCTCGTTTATTTTGACCTTGGTGGTGTTTACTCGCAGTAGCCGACCATCTTTACCGTTTACACGCACTAAGTGTTGCTCTTGCAGCTGTTTGGTGCGAGCAGAACATTCTGTGTGGCATTCTGCTTGTAAGGAGTGGCCATTATAGCCAAGCGTGTTAGGCCATAAGACCTTCGCACTTGCGCAGACCAGCTTGAAGCTTAGAAGCTGGACTGGCTCAAATTAATTCCGGGCCCAATTCATTTTGTTGTTTGTTTTAATTCGCAGGGCGTCGACGGCTGGAGCATAATCGACAGAGATCCGGTAAGTTAAATTACCGATTAACCCTCCGTCAGAGGACTGCGTGCAGACACAGATGGCACGTCCGTCTCTCATCTTGGCATCACGTTAAAGTGCGGGCAATGAGTACATTCAATTGGAGCATGTGACATGTCGCACTTGCGGTAAAGAAAATGTCTAGCGATTGCCTTTAGCGTGCTCGTCATGTGTTGTCTGTACGTGGTGCTCTAGACGCACATAGTTTTAGTTGACATTTTTCATCTGTTCCTATTTTCTAGGACCAAATGCCGCTTCTTGGAGGAATGGGTATTCCTGATCATTACGTAAGTTAACAGGGAGTTTGTAAGCAGCTTTTGCTAGGCTCACTAGGCCCAATCGCGTGATTTATTCATAGTTGAGTCTTGAGTTGCTCTGAAGTTATGCTTGGGACGGCGTCTTAGTTATAGCAGCTTCAAAGGCAGCGATCTGTCATGCTCTGGAGTGTGTTGGATAAATCGCTAATCGCCTTGAAGTCGAGTCTCAAGTCGACTTAACGGTTTCCTTAAGAGTGCCATGACGGCTCTTTATTTCTCTGTACCGGTATCGTCATTAGGCTCAATAAGACGTTTTGACAATTAATATTGTTTTTCCAATTAGGCCAATGGAGGGGAAGAAGATTGGCAATATGAAGAAATTATTCTCGAAAGGGTAAGTGCGAAATAGAGATAGTTCATTGCGTGTGCCCTTTTCAATTGCATCTTGTTGCTCCAAGTCGTTGAAACAATTCTTGTTTTTGTTGTTTATGCAACTCAGGGAGGGTCCGGACTCGGGTTTAGCATCGCAGGCGGCACGGATAATCCTCACATTGGCACCGATCCGAGCATCTACATAACCAAGCTAATAAACGGCGGGGCAGCTGCTGCTGATGGCCGGCTGCAGTGAGTTTGCATATCGATGGCCCAATGTTGCCCTTTTGTCTGTCCCTCAACTCGATTCTAATCAATCTATTGCAATTGAAGTCGATTTAATAATCCAAGTCCAAATAGCTCTCAAGGACAAAGGCAAATGACGGACAAACTAATTAAATTTCTCCATGTAATTTTGTTTGCAACTAGGGTGAACGACATAATAGTAAAAGTGAACGATGTGAGCGTTGTGGACGTGCCGCATGCAACTGCCGTCGACGCATTGAAGAGGGCCGGCAACACAGTTCGCCTGGTGAGTCGCTACGACTTGTCCCCACTTCCGGAAGTTTCTAAATACCTGAAAACTAAAGGGTTGACGATGCTTCTTTGTTAGCGGCCCAGAACGCATTTAATCTTCAAATTCACCTAATGATTTACAAAGATTAAAGCTCAACTAGATTGACGCTCGTAGTTAATTGGATTTCTTATTTGTTCGCAGACTGTGAAGCGCAGACGACGACCTGCCAAACTGCAAGTGCTCGAGATCGACTTGGTGAAGGGCAACAAAGGACTCGGGTTCAGCATCGCCGGTGGAATTGGAAATCAACACGTGCCCGGAGACAACGGCATCTACGTGACGAAGGTGATGGAGGGCGGCGCGGCGCACCTCGATGGCCGGCTCGCCTACGGAGACAAGCTCGTGGCCGTGAGTCCTCTTTACTTCTACGAAGGCATAATTGCGCTTTGTTGCCATCTCATCTTGAAGGTGAATGGCGCATGGTATGACATTTCTGTCCACTCGGAATTTGGAAGGCGAAGAGATTCGCTTCCTTCATGTCCCTTTGGTATTTGTGATTGTCCATAATGCAGAAATCGATCTGTAATTGAGTCACTGTGACCTGATAAGCCGAACACTCATGCATGCATATTAGTAGTATTGTCATAGCGTAAAACGCAAGTTGATGCCAACAAGAGAACCAGGCTTTAATTAAGCTTGCCTGACTGACTGGTTGTAACTGTTGCAGGTCGGCAGCAGGAACCTGGAGAACGTGACGCACGAGGAGGCCGTGGACACGCTGAAGGCAACAAGCGACCACGTCAAGTTGGTCGTGGCGAAGCCCATGTACAACAACGACTACGAAGACGAACTGGACAACGAGCTGCCTCTTCCACCGCCGCCTCCGCCGCCGCTCACGGCGCACCAGGACATCGTCAGGATACCCACACCTCCACGTAAGACTAATTTACATTCCATGACTTTTCCTTTCATTTGAATTATATTTTTCCAACTTCTCAGAAATTAGTTTTCAAAGTAGCCATAATTATTTTTACTTGAGAGAAAATATTCATAATATGTTCTGATGATTGGCATGCCTAGAAATTCTTTTCGGAAGACCTGGTAACCAGGTGATGAAAATACTGATAACTGCTTGGCAATTTATCGCTGAACTTTCTCTTCAGCAGCAACATTGGACACAAAGCCTTATTGCCTAATCTACAGTGTTTGACTTAGATTGTTAGTTGCATGTTCTAGTCCAAAGTTCAACTGCTGCTGAATGCTGCTTGCCTGCTTTAACCTACTTTGACGACGTCATTTGATAAGCGCGATAAGCCAACGGCAGGGCCATTTTCTCCGTGCTAACGTTCGTGTCTTGTTTTGTCGCAGCTTCGTTCACGACGCCCACGCTGCCTGTGGCGACGGACACACTGAGGTCTCCGCACAGACACAGAGATCTGGGCAGCGACGACGACGACATCTCACGGTGAGTCGAGCCGCCACGCCTTTGTTTATTTATTTAGTCATAGTTAGGTAGGCAATAGTTGGCCGAGCGAGCGAGGGCCTATCAGCAGGCTCGAATGGCATGTGCTGTTGGCCAGTGTCTGTGTGTTCGCATTGTTAATTCCCCCATGCTTTTTACGTGTGTCTTTATCGTGGTCATGATGTGCCCACGGGCTACTCTCGCTTGGACGTGGTCGCTTGCACATTGAAACGCAGGAAGGCTGGACTCACTAATGACCTAGAGCTGTCTCACTTGAAAAAACCCCAAGACAAGCTGAGAATACGTCATTTTTCCGTTCAGAGATGATGGAGAAATGACTTATTCCGTTCTTCGGATGAGGCAAGGCGAAAACTGTCAAAAAAGTCCTCCCTCTGGCGAAAAGTAGGAAACCTGGAATGTTGGGTGTTATCTAGCGGAAATGAAATAAGCCCGTGTGAGAGCTGCTTAATATGTGGGTCGTAGGCCAGCCTTGGCCACCGTGCTCCTTCCGCATTTTAATTGCGCTTGGCAGCGGTTCAAGGTGAGAGCTTTTATTCGTTTCACTTACGCAACAGTTTCATTCGCAATTGAATAATTCGCGCCGCTTCAGTGCGCCTCAAAGCCAGATTCCACAGTCTGCATTTATCCACGGTGTGCATGACGGTCCACGGGTTAAGTTAATAGCATTTAAACTTGTGCCCACTGCAATCAGTCGGGACGAGAGTACCACATGATCTCTACAATGGCGCGTTTTTGGCAATCCGTTCACATTTGGCAACGGGGCTTACCATGACTTAAATGTTGTCTTGTGTCTTCTATCGTAAACCCCTTTTTTGCGTTGGTTTTATACATGCTTTAAGGTAACGTAAAAAGACAAACACACAAAAGCACGCGGAATTTGAGCCTGCACGGCGTCAGTTTTGATCCACTCGAACCCATTGTGATCAGCTGTTAATTAATCGATCGATTTGGTGATTCACTTGGTTGGTAGTTGTCAGTTTGTCTCCGTGTGAACGCACTCTGAAAAGTCGCGCATTTTGTGCGTTTTGCGCGCGGCGGCCGTGACGCCGTTTTGCCACCTTGTGTGCGCCGGTCGTGGACGATTTCAGTTGACCTGGGTGAGTAGGCGTGAATTGGGGATTCGCTTGTAACATTGACCTCCTCCACGCTCCGTTGATACTATTCTGCATCGCGCTCGGCTTGAGCTTTTTTATTTGCTCAGCAAAATTGCAAATTGCACAATTGAGGCCTAAATGATGAATGCAAGCGGCCTCTCTGTAATGCAGTAAACGGTGTTTAGCAGGGTGTGGCCGCGTCGATCCTGTTAGCTAGCACGCAACCCGACTCCACTTCAGTGACTCATATTATTATTACATGCATTGTCGGAGAGAAGCTTTAGGCCTCCAGGAGGAGGCGGAGGTGGGCAATTTTATTCTCGTATTTCATTTCTGCATTTTCTCTACATCCTTTGATGCAAACCTGCCGTTATTGTCGCTTTCCATTTGGATCTTTGTTTCATTGTTGCACTCTGGACGATTAGAGCTAGGACAAACACAGAGAGAGAGAGGGTCATTGGAGTCAGATGAGGTTGCGCATGTCCTTTGGCCGTCCGAGGCACGTCTTTACCAGCTGATGGACATTTCTTGGCAACGACGAAATGCCACACGCGGTTACGGCGCCCAGGTAATTGATTCGTGAGAAATATTTTACTTTTTAATGGCATTTTCTGCCTCTAAATCTGCACTATATTTCAATCCTTCTGGGTCAATTGAATGCAGGCTGAAACCGCTTCTCATGGCCAGCTTTTCTTTTAGCTCTCAAAGTATTTTCTTCACAAGTTTCCAGTTTATTTTTTTTCAGTAGAGAAGTCGCTAATTCTGTGTGTCCCGCTCCAAATACCTTCACAGATCACTCAAACTATTGTCGCTGTATAAACAGAATGGCGTTGATTCTGGTGAAGTTGATCTTGGAGGAAAACCGACAGTTGGTCTCAAATGCCTCGGTTTGCCGGTTGCCAAAGATATTATCTTTGTTGTTTTGGCTGCGGTACGGTATCTGAAATATTTAAAACAAATCAATTGTACTATTTTTACGTTCGACTTGATATTACGAATCGTATCTGCGAATATTCTGCTTATTTGCGCGCGTTGTTGTTTCTTGGCGGTTTACTGCATACAAGTCCGGTCCGGATTGTGAAAGGAAGGTATTTATGATTACGTAGGCGCCTACATGTTGCGCAACCTCTTGCCTGCTCATTTATTCTCACTGTTTGCCAACTATTGAATAAGCCTGATTGCCAATACTTGGATTTAATTTCTCTTTGATTTCCGCTCGCTGTCAGTTGCACTTTCAACGATTTGCTGGCTTAGGCTTCAACCATTATTTCCATTCGTTCCATTTTGGAACTGGCAAATCCAAAGTTAGTAGATTCAGGTGCCGTCCTTCAATGGCTCATTATTCTCTTAGCAGATCCATTGTCGTTGCTCAATGCGAATTATGCGAGGCTCTTGCGAAAGAACAATAAACGGCTCCTCGCTAATTGCATTTCTCAGGGTCCCTCCAAACTTACTAACGACGACAATGTTTTGTGTATTTTGCGCTCCACCTCAGCGAGCCTCGTAAGGTGGTCTTGTCGAAAGGCGGCACGGGACTCGGCTTCAACATAGTCGGCGGCGAGGACGGTGAGGGGATCTTCATCTCGTTCATTCTGGCCGGAGGTCCGGCCGACCTCAGCGGATCTCTTCGAAGAGGCGACCAGCTCCTGTCCGTAAGTTCTTTTTTGCTGCTTCTAATTTACGACTATTTGCCCAACGACAACACATCGCAATTGACATCAACTAATTGGCTTCGTGTAACTCGCGTGCTACTCATATTGGCTTTCAGGGCCATTGCAATTACAGACTCAATGTCTTCAAACTGTAAATTGTTACACAATGCCTACTTAGTTGCAGTGTTGCCAATTGCGATGCGCTGCGTGACTAAACGTAATTTCGATCACCATATTTGTTACTTCTGATACGTCCGCAGGTGAACAACGTTGACTTGAGGAACGCCACTCACGAGCAGGCGGCCGCTGCTCTCAAAGGCGCTGGACAGTCCGTCGCCATCGTTGCACAGTACAGGCCATCAGGTAGTCATGCTCTGATTGGGCTCATTTACCGTTAGATCAGACCTAAAAGTCCGGCATCCGCGTTAATCAAACTGAATTGGACTAACATACACAGTTGGCCAAGAGAATTTGATCTTGAACTTGATGACAATCAAGTCCAAGAATTAAGTTTCAATGTGTATGGCGGGCTTCACAGAGTTTTGCTTAAGCATGAGTCTCAGACGTTAACCTTTGCTTAAATATTTTCGCTCAACTTGAAGAGTACAACCGGTTCGAGGCCAAGATTCACGACCTTCGTGAGCAGATTATGATGGGCAGCTTAAAGACGTCGCAGAAGCGCTCTCTCTACGTCAGGTACGCCTAGTTAAAGCGGACAGCGCACGCGCTCGCAAGTTCCAAGATTGTCATTGGAAGGTGTCGTGCTTTGCAGGTCTCTCTTCGACTATGACCCCAGCAAGGATAGCGGTCTTCCGAGCAAAGGGCTCTCGTTCAGATACGGCGACATCCTTCACGTCACGAATGCCAGTGACGAC
Organism: Polyzonium germanicum; assembly: GCA_034700265.1. Lineage (NCBI taxonomy): Eukaryota > Metazoa > Arthropoda > Diplopoda > Polyzoniida > Polyzoniidae > Polyzonium > Polyzonium germanicum. Next base: position 42,043 of record JAQIYI010000023.1, read on the forward strand.
GAATGGTGGCAGGCCAGGAAGATCTTGGCCGACGGCGAGGAGGAGGGCATGGGCATCATTCCCAGCAAGAGGAGGTGCGTAGCGTTGCGCCACGTTTCAGTGTGAACCGTCCAGTCTACTTGTGTCGTATGCGAGAACTCTGCATAACCGACCGCTTTTCTTTCCTTAAAAAGGGTCGAGAGGAAGGAGAAGGCGAGGCTCAAATCTGTCAAGTTCCAAGGGCGAAACAGCACCAGCGATGGCCGAGTAAGTCCACTTGTCACGTGTGAAAAGGTTTTCCTCGTCAAATAAGGACAAATTCCAAATCCAACTAAGGAGAGGTGTAATTGGCGCCCTTAACTCTCGTAAAGAGCTTCTGGCTGGCAATGACAAGGTCACGGGTTTTGTTCCTGCGCCAGGTCCATTGATGGCCTCTCACTTGTATTTGCTTTTCCAAGGAAGGCTTTTCTTGTTTATGTACGTTTTAGTTTACGCTTGTTGATTTCAACCATGTTTTTGAACGCGCTTTCAGATCTCAACTCTGGAGCGGAAAAAGAAGAACTTTTCCTTCTCCCGGAAGTTCCCGTTCATGAAGAGCAAGGAGAACAGCGGCGAAGAGAACAGCGACGTCGATTTGCGTGAGCACTTATACAAATAGTTCGACTATAAAAACTGTCTCAAATCTGGATGTCATACATGGACCTAAAGTGTTACGTTTACTTCAATTAATCGCACCACGAGTGGATTTGCGGCTAGCGAGTCAAGCTGAAGGCAATTCGAGTCTGCGACATCTCCGAAGATCAAATAAAGGGTCCTGATAAATTTAGCCGAAAATGATTAAAAATCAAGCAAAAAAATATACAAGGCTTGACACTTTGTCTTGGTGTGAACGTCCAGCTTAATTGGGTGTGTTTTCAAACTGGACTGTGCAGGGAGGAGCCCTGAAGGGTGCTTTTTCTTGTGACTTGGGCCAGTTTGAACACATGCATTGAAATCCTCTTCAATCACAGCAAAACTGCCTGCCTCTTTTCTCACGTTTTTGTTTTTATTTTGCATGATATTCATATTTTTCACGACTTTTCAGTCTTTACTATCTTATCTTAAGGCGGGTTCACAGTAAAATCTAAAACCTGGATCATAGACAGGTGGCGCAAAAGAGCCCATTTTTATCTCCACTGTGCATATCTTAGGTTGCACATCTTGCTCAGCAAATGCATGTTTTATCTTCTACTGTGAACGAACCATTGATCAAAATCCTAACAAGCAGGTCAGTTTTGTGGTGATGCAGAGCAGGAGTTAACGAAGCTAAAGGCACAGTATATATTTAAAACATGTTTTTTTTTCATTTTGTTTTCTTTGTTTGTTTGACTTTCGTCCGCCTACGCCAGCTCCGAATCCACCAAGTATCAGCGATAGCGAAGCCGGAAGCATACGTGAGTAGTGTACTTAAACGAAATGCACGTTTATCCCTAGCATGAAATATTTTATTGCCTAGGTTTAGGATAGTTTTTGAGCTATAAGTTAAAATTTAGACTTAAAAAATGATTCAGGCGGTCCGGACGAGCCCATCCTCTCCTACGAAGCCGTCCAGCAACAGGAAGTGAAGTACACGAGGCCGGTCATCATCCTAGGCCCGATGAAGGACCGCATCAACGACGACCTCATATCCGAATTCCCCGACAAGTTCGGCAGCTGCGTTCCACGTAAGTTGTCCTTTCAATCCGGATTCGTTTAAACAGTTTTTCGAAAGGTGGTTAAGGCGGACAAAATTTAAAAATATTTCATCTAAGATTTTGACAAGATCTGTAAAATTTGCCAACCTGAGCTATCCAGAGGAAGTTTTTAGTTATAAAAAATACTCTTAAAAATGACTTGTTGCTTAGACACGACGAGGCCCAAACGCGAATACGAAGTGGACGGTCGTGACTATCATTTCGTCGCATCCAGGGAACAGATGGAGCGCGACATTCTCAATCACCTGTTCATCGAGGCCGGCCAGTACAATGAAAACCTATACGGCACCAGCGTAGCGTCCGTCAAAGAGATATGCGAAAAGGTTGCTTGTTTGCCAATTAGTGTTGCATGTTTGTGTTGCTCAAAAACAAACCCTATTTTTGTTTTAACTCTTTCTTTCACTTTCTAATGAAGGGTAAACACTGCATATTGGACGTGAGTGGCAACGCCATCAAGCGGCTCCAGGTTGCCGGCCTCTATCCCATTGCAATATTTGTGAAACCCAGAAGCGTCGAGTCCATCGCGTAAGTTCATTTCTAATCCATATCTTTGGCCATGTTCAATTATGCCGCTTCTAATTCAACTCATGGCTCGTCTCGCCTTGAGTGCACTCGCTTCTTACTATTTGCCGTCCCAAACTATTGCGCCCATGGGATAAAACCCCAGAGTCTGTGGACCACTTCCGGTTTGCCCAATACACTTACAGGTTTTAGACAACTTACAGGTGGCCCTTAAGACTTAACATGCTGTATAGGATAACTTCTGGTTGGCCACATAGAGCTTTGGGCAACTTCCTGTTAGCCCGATAAGACTCAACATGGGGTTTTGGACCGAATAAGGAAGCTTTCGCGCGATTTCACAATAAATAGTAAATTGTCACATTTTATATCTCATATATTCAACACCGAGCTCTATCAAGTGTTGGCGTGGCGCAGTGGTTAGAGCCGTCACCCCCACCGTGCCACCCAATTCAGAGATGTAAGGGTTCAAACCCTGGTGTGGAAGAAGAAGGCGTGGCTTCTACTACATAGAGAAGAATGAGTATTTTTGGAATTTTTTTTAAAAATGCATTTTTGGCGCTGACGCCAGAAACGGCGCCAGTGCCATGGCCCTCGTAAAC